>CAJQZM010032691.1:0-28559 GCA_907164665.1 Colias nastes | reverse complement strand
GTGACAGTAGTACCCACCTCAACGCTTCGCTTATGAGGCGTGCAATAGGTCTACAAAATACCAAGAACCAACACTGCGTATGTTGACACTGCGTTTCTTCGCATTAATTTTTGCTACTTTTTTTTTCAAAATCAATCGCTTTCGTTTCAAAATACGATGACAGTTTTAGCCATGATTTTGACCAAGATAAAACCGCGAGACAGTGCATAATATATTAATTGTGTTACATAGGTAGCTAAGATATAAAAAAATCTGTCTGGAATTTTGTCTGCACAGTTTCTTTTGAAACGAGTCAAACGAGAAATAAATTTTATTTCCCAATTATATTCTAACATCCACGCATAAAAACAAACCAGGTACCTCTATTCTAGATAAAATCAGAACAGGGGACGCGTTTTGAACTAGAAAGTGGAATAATAAGCGAAATAAAGACTCTAGTGAGATAAATGATAACCCATAAAGGGGCACGTTGGCTCTAGGTGACGAAAGCTGCCAAAACGGTATCTACGCATTCTTGTGACTTTGGCGGATGCAAAATTCTCGTCTCATTCTAGTTTTTAAATTCATACGGTATAGTTTCCTTTTTATAAATATGTTGATTGTTTAAAAAAGAAGATTATGACCAATAAATGTCAAAAGCATCGGAATAAATAATAATTAATTACGGACTGGTTTTTAAACTAGGCGTTCTAGATTTGCAGAGCTTCAAAAGTCAAACAACAATTCTCAACCATTGATTCGTATACACAAAACGGACACACGTAGAGTTTTATTCGGGATAATTGTTACGAAGACCTGTAATTCCAAAGTTTATTCAATAAAAACGTTGTAACTTAAAATAATATCCGATATTTTACCCCCGCTCACCAAATCATCATGTAATAAAATAAAATGTGTAATGAAAACCGAATGTCAGTGCAGTAAAAATAATAAACCCCGTAACTTTAATACAATGGGGCGGATCATATTACTCAAAATTACACATCCCAAAACCATAAACCCTCTCTTTTAAAGTACATGATTGAAAAATGAGTCGATACTTTCTGTTTTCCGTAATCTACGATATTGGCCTTAAATCGAATTATTCGAATTTTATTATTTAATCGAATTGCGGCACCTTTGAATATGCAGATATCGACAGTCGCATTAACCAAAACGTCAACTGATCCATTGAAATGTTACATTTTTTAGCCCTAACCTTGCATTTTTTAGAGGACGCAATTTTGTTTTTTTGATGTGTAGGGGGGGTCAGTGTGAAGCTAAAACCAAGTTTGTGGGGTCGCCACCCTTGTCCCACGGCCGCCATCTTGAAAATAGCGGTTGAAATGGTTTTTGATTTTACGATATATCTCTTAAACTATTTAACTGATAAAAAAATATCGTTAACATTATTTGTTGCAAATTAAATTCTCTACAACTTTGGTGTAGTAACTTTTAGTCGTAGAACTATAAATAAAAAAGTTATAAGCGAAAATGTTCAGAAATTAGAGCCATTTATATTTTTCAATAAAACTTTTTTTTATCATTTTACGAAGAAATGATATCAGACCATTTTTGTAGATTGTTTTTCGAGGAACAACTTTTATGTACAACATTTTTTCATATCGTCAATAACTAAGGTTTTACAGCGCTCTGAAGTGAGTACTATTTTTCAGTACTCTTAACTATACATATATTGGCTCTTTTCTCATACTCCAGAACAATAGAAGCACACTGCAGAACATTTCAGACCTGCTTTTCGACGTAAAAAACAGTCGCGCTTCCAGACTCTACCTCCTGGGTGGTGGGGAAAAGATTCAATAATTAATTATTAGTGATATTGCAAAATTAATTATTAAAAATATTATAATAACAAAAAAAAACCATTACTGATGACAAATTATTATTAGTACACACATAATATAAGTATACTGTATAGTTCAGACTACTGAAAATTAGTACTCACTTCGGAGCGCTGTAAAACCTTAGCTATTTAATTAATGAAAAAATGTTGTATATAAAAGTTGTTCCTCGAAAAACAATCTACAAAAATGGTCAAATATCATTTCTACGTAAAATTATAAAAAAAAGTTTTATTGAGAAATATAAATATCTCTAATTTCTGAACATTTTCGCTTATAACTTTTTTATTTATAGTTCTACGACAAAAAGTTGCAGGATCAAAGTTGTAGAGTATTTAATTTGCAACAAATAATGTAAACAAATTTTTTTTATCAAATAAATAGTTTAAGAGATATATCGTAAAAACCATATCAACCGCTATTTTCAAGATGGCGGCCGTGGGACAAGGGTGGTGACCCCACAAACTTGGTGATAGCTTCACACTGACCACCCCTACACATCAAAAAAATAAAATTGCGTCCTCTAAAAAATGCAACCCCAAATGTAACTTTTCAATGGACCAAACACATTGCAAATTATCGACGAAAAGACATTAATTCTGAGATATGAATGCAATCGAAATATGAACGTATTCTCTTTTTATAATTATAAAAATATTTTTAAGCTGATCTTAAAGTTCTACAATCTACATACATATATGAGATACCGTACTATAGTTTATATTTTCTTATAATGAAAGTACGAAGACTATAAAATATTGTTCTAGGCCTTTTGGAGAACACAAAGTTTCTGACATTAATCGATATGTTCCCAAGAGCTCATAACATAATGATAAATGATAATGAATATTATGTATAATTATTATGTATTCCTTAGTCTGACATCACACAACATTACTAGTAATTTTCTGAATAATTATATACAACTATTACATTTTGAGTGACCATTCTAATATATTTTATAACTGTTATTAGAAAGCCTGGTGAAAATCCTAAACTGAAAGGGCCTCACGATAGTTATTTGCAAATCGGTATCTGGTATAGATTTTAATTGTCTTATTTAAGTGTGGTTAGTTAACGTTCATATATTAACGTTCATATATCATTAATTAGTATTGTTAATTTTAATACATTCTTCCATAAAATTTGAGTTTCATATTATTAGTAAGGTTAGTGAAACATTGTTTTTTAGTCATAAACTTCACTAGCATAGAAAATCTGACATAGTATATTGGCATGGTATAATCCTGAATAGTTTTGTTACCGAAGTTAATTTCATGCGATCTATTATCTATTTTAAACTCTCAACAAAAGCTATATACACCGACAATTGAGTTGAACAACTAATCAAGAAAAAAATAAACAATTCAAAAGACAATCACCCTTCTTAGAAAGCCAATTCCCGTCTCCAAACGGCCATATAACGTCTACAACAGTTACATACATTCAAATGTATTGTTCTATTGACACTTATAGTCCATAGCCCATTGATATAAAAGTTTAATTAACGCGTTCTCCATGCAGTCTACGTATGCACGCACTAAAGCAATAGCAATCGATTACATGTTGAAAGCCTTGGGGTTCGACATTAGAAAACCATCCGTAACAATTAAACGTTTCCCATCAAAATTAGGCGGTTCCACACAGAGCGAGCAGCCTCGCCATTTCTTCATTTTGCTATTGTGACAACAGAAAATATTTTATTTTGTTTATATATCCCATATTTTAAGAAAAAATAAATAAAAACGAATAACGATGTGATGATGTCATCCATACGCGACTGTACAATAAAAATGTACAAAAAAGTCAACGGTATTTTTTAAGTAATAATTTTTTTTAATCTAAATTAGCACAGGAAAAAATGTTGTCCACCGTATACAAAACATGGTTACTTACTGTTATTCTGATCAAGTTTTGACTAAAAAAAAACAAGTAAGTAGCTTAAATTTTTGAAATGAATAGCTACGTGAAGCTCAGTCAGTGTGAACGTGGCTCGGTCGAGGAAAATGACAGCACACGTATTTTCCTGCTCGCTCTGTGTGAACTCGCCTTATGACTACGCACAAAGATACCAAGTGAATACAATGTGAACGCCTTCATTGACTTTGAACGTTTTACGAGGCAAAACATTGACGACCGTGGACTTGGATATAATATAATACATTGTAATTAGATTATTGTACTTGTTTTTGTTCGTAGTCTCTTTTTGATCCTGACTGACATAAGTTTAGAGATCGGTGTCGACTATTCTAGTGAATTCACAGAAAAGATATAATATACGTACAATAGCTACAGAATACTTCGTGTTAGACCATATTGTTATTAAAAAGAAATTAAGAACATTAAAAAGTAGGTTTAAACGAACATATTATGTTAGAACAGTCATATTATGCCGATCGCTTCTTAAACGTTGGCAATATCTACTTTACGCTATGATAAGATGGTAATTAATACAAAAGTTTTTTAAACTTTGGTATAATCACAAATATTCCATGAAAAATGTCTCTTAATTAAATAACTGTAACTTTAAAAGTAGGCTAAATTGATAAGACGACACAATTAAGTCAATAATTCTTTTATTTATGCAAATCTCATGCCGAAAGTATTTTCTGCACGCAGATATGCTTGCTGAATATGAAATGTTTAAATAACGCTCATCTATCCATCAGAGTGAAGACAGGCCTAAAATTCTCACTGACGTACGCATTAAAGATTTTGTGTGGAAATGAGTAATTACTGAAGCTACAGTGTTTTTGTAAGTTCATTCATTCAAGTCTTTTATGTTTACGAAAGATTGATCGGCTTAAAACTCGCTTCAAAGAAAAACAATTAAAATGTGACATCTATAGAGTGAAAGTTTAAACCTTTTCATATTATTTATATTAATGGAGTTATCATTCTGTCAACAATGAAAAATATCGTTTCTTGGAGTACTTGATAAGTTCCGAGAATGTTGTAAACCAAAAGTTGGTCTCTTGGTAGATAATATTTTTTAATTACAAAAAATTTGGAGATATTTATTCTCACGACTTCTTAAATTTATCGGTGTTACCGTTTCATTACTTATTGTTACTGGGGTAACTATTTTTTAATTAAAATTTTAATTCATAACGTCAACTTAAATAGTTAATTTAAATTCATATAACTTTATAGAAAGCTTTAGTGATAAATAATATTCTAGTTTACAGCAAGGTATAAAAAAGAAAAAAGCAAGAGAATAATTGCGATTGCAGAAAAAATACACATTAGGTACTTTTCATTATAAATTCTTTATATACGAGTACTATATTGAAATGTAATAAAGCAAAACTTCCTGTTTCGAAATAAATAAATATCCAAAATTAAGTGAGATACTTATATAAAATCTGCCACTACAAGAAAGCTAATTTGAAAGTCAACTCGTTAAATATAAGAACAACGTAAAAAAAACTGGTACAAAAACTAGATGTAGGTTCTTTTGGCTTGACAACATCACACTTCACATGACATGAAAGTTTTGATATCATTTTTTGGCTCACGTTTATTCCTAATCAAGGCTTAATCTAATTACTGCTGCTTACGCGTGGTCGTCCATTAAGGCTATAATTATAATTGATAAATGTTTTAATGCTAATGAATAAACCCAAAAAAAAATACAAGCCAAAGAGTTTATCGAACATCTCTTACATTAGACACTTATAAACACTTAACTGAACTGACATGAACTAAATTCGTTGACCCTTGTGACAAGGAAGTTGACCAGTATGGTAATACTAGAGAAGAGCGGAAGAAAAAGATAGTTATCTAGCAATAAGTGTGGTATCGTACCGAATGGCGAACATCGGTTGAAACGGTTGGGATGTAATTTGGCAAATATTTTTATATATCTTATTGATTCATTACCCTTTACAACAATTGTAATAGGAAACTTTTATTATATAATTAATATAGTTTATAAGACAGTCTTATCGCTTTGAAGCGATCTTTTCAGCAGATTAGTCATTGACTTATTAGATATTTTATGCGTACCCAGATGATCCTCAAAGGCCTGCCTATTTACTACCTTTATCTACCGGCAATACGGACGTCTTGATAAATTATAATTCACAAGAGAAATAGTGAGAAATGCTCAAACACTTCTCATACTGTCAGCAGTAGAGCACGCAGTTATAAATTTGATTATGATCTTGTCAAGAATGCTCCTTTTCTACAATTAATCTTACAGGTAACTTGTACACGTAACCAGCGATTAATTTTAACTTACGACATAGAATTATAATTATTAATTATACAAACGCCTATTTTCGAGAACACTTGAGCCGCCTCTCAGAGGTTGCGGTTATTTATTTTTAAATTGATATTAAATAGCGGCAAGCGTATAAATCAAATCTTCGCTTATCGGAGTTAGAAATGGATAATATTAAATATAACAGATTTTTTAACTAATTGCGCTATAGAAATCAATTTGTGACTTCATTTTTAAAGAAACTTAACCATATAGATAATAAGAATCGAAAGAAAAGACTCAAACGTTTTGTCATGAGAACGAATCAATAGCAATACATGCTAATTTTGCCTCTCCATTCAATTTTTTATACAATTAAACAATAACAAGATATCACTGTGTAGAGAACGGATAACAAAAAAATCAGACCACACGTCATATTGAGAAACGTTAAGAACAAAAGAGCGTACAATTCCATCAACAACAATGAACTATTAAAGCGCTCATACGATTATCATCACGTTCAATTAAGAAAAAAACCGTATCACTGTGCGTATCTCCTAAGCACTTAACCTGGTAGTATTTAGATGTAACTCGATAGTGGTAATTTCTCCGAAACCTTACTCACAGATATGATCGCCAGCTCAAATTGACGGGCATCATGAATCAAGATGTTTTAATATGAAGCGCGTCAATCTCCGATGTTTTTCACTTGCGCGCGTCCACTTTTCTCTTGAAGGGCTGATAAAATCTCTCGAAAGACAAGATTGACCTTTAATGGATTATATTGATGTGCTTTTGTTTGTTTTTAATTTCATTTATAAGTAGCACGATTTTCATTACCTGTAACTTTTTTTAATGATTCTCATTTATTTATTTACCATGGCGTGAAAAATCTTTTCCGTTAGTTGAAATATTGCTTAAAACTTTAAGTTTATTGGATTCTCAAGCCAAAACTAGAAACGATGGGAAAAATTAGTATTTCGGAAGAGTTTTACGATCACTTATAATTTTTTGCAATTTTACGCTCCGCTATTTTTTCCCGTTTGATTTAGCGTTGATGTGTTTGTTGACGTCTGAAATAGCAATAGAATATATATTTTATTGCTTGACACAAAAAACATATTAGGCTTAATATTCCTATTAAAAATAAAATATTGTCTTGTTTTTGTCTGTATTCACATTTAAAACGAATTTTACTGTGAGAAATCATATTATAAGAAGTAAACAACTTGAAATAATAATAAAGTAGAATAAAATAAATATAATTTTATTTTATAAATAAATTTCTCTAACGTACGTTTAATCCATAAACATTTAAAGTACGTTTATAAACGTAAGACTTTATTACGATCCTTTGTGCAAAACTCAAAAAGGTATAATATTATGTCCATATATCGTATAATTTGCATCAAAACCTTTTTCAAGACAAAACGACCCGACATTAAGTTTTTTTTTTTTTATCGTCATTTTGTTTAATATAAACAGTTGATGCTAAGCAGTATCATACGAATCAGTTTCTGAGTAGCGTACTGGAAAAAAGACATCGTAATAAAGGTGCCCAAAAATGAGCAAGACGCCAGTTATTTGGCAAAACAAGACAATCATTTTATACATCCTTCGTATTCATTGTATATATGAACTTTAGCGTACCCGGATGGTACCTATTAATCGCCTGCAATTATAATAATCAAGAGAGGAAAACCGTCTGACCATAAACAGTATTGTCGTACTTAATGATGTGTAAAAAGCAAAATCTTCATCATCAGTGAGCTTGAGCTTTCAATAAGCTGAGCTTGAATAAAAGGATTTGGCTCACATGGAATGTATGATTTATGTTATACCATTTATTAAAAATGTCATTGTTTCGAAGTGCACGCTTCCGCTGGTATCCAGATAATAATTACCCAAAAATTCAGAGCGAACCAATGATTAATTTTACGATAAAAGCTATTTAAAAGATATTTAAAAACTATAAGGCATGTAAGATTTTTTTAAACATAGCACGGTTTATACAAACAGATTTGATTTCCCACAATAATAGATTATTCAAGTTTCATATTTTACTTACACATTAGTACAAATAATTAAAATTTTTAAAGGTTGAATTCTTAAGCTATTATTATGATGCAGCATGTAATTAACGCTTAATTTGCAATATATTAAATTAACTACAAAAAGTAGGTATCAACTTTAAATACTTTTTAGTATATTATAAGCTGGTTTACATTCGATAGTAAGTACTTTATTTTATAGATATTTTTTAAGCATAGAAATTTGGATAACGGCGCGGCGTTCATTTAATTTTTGTTGTGTACCTATATGTACTATTTTATTACAATAGGTAGTGTTAAGAGCACGTTTATAATTTTGAATATTCCATAAATATTAAATTTTCTCGTATTTATACAGAAATCGTATTAAATCTGAATACTCGAATTAATTAACATTCATCAACGATGGAAAATTTCATAAATATGACGTTATTACGAATCAACATCGTATTGTGATTTCTTAAGGTTATTACTCACTAATTAGAAAATAAACACATAAAAAATAAATATACTATAAAGATATCTATTACAGATGAATCAATCAATTAAACACCGTATACAAGTTTTCTTTGATTTTATTTTATTACCTAGTATAAAAATGTTCAATGTATAGAGACTTACTATATGTTTGGTATCCAGTCAACAGCTTCAGGCATATAATAACTTCGCTCATCATAAAATACACATTGAGTCTTATCAATGGTTTCATTTGTGCAAGCCTTATATACTTTGAAGACAAGCGTTTCCTTATTTTAGCAATTTTAGCAATCTATATTATTTAGAGAAAGTCTCTTTGTTAGCTTTAAGATAGAAGTAAAAATGAATCCTGATTCAATGTCTATTAAAACGAACTCATTAGTCATTAATCCTTTCACCTGTATTTACAAATTTCTTCAAAACGAAAGCACTAATAAGCACTTATTTTAGATTCCACTTCATGCTCTAATATTTTTTGTTAAAAATACTATAATAACATACAAAAGTGAAAATAATATTAATAATTCCCGGTGCGCAAAAAATTCGAATGATATTACTTTTTGATTTATATTTATTTTCTGTTTTAATTTAATAAACACTGCTATTTTATATTAGTTTGCTGTTAAATAACAATTATACAACTGTTCTTGATACTTTTTAGCACAATAATATTTGAGAGGTCTAGAGGTCACTCTTGCTGGTCGTTTTCCACGTTAAAAGTAAATGTATCTCGTAATAAAAACATCGCCTTTTTATTTATCTAATTTTATATTTAATGTTATATTTGTTATTTTATATACGTGTATATTATCTGTTCATTATCAATTATACAACTATGAACTGTTCTTGATACTTTTTAGCACATTAATATTCGAGAGGTCACTCTAGCTGGTCATTTTCCACACGTTAAAAGTAAATGTATCTCGTAATACAAACATAGCGATATATGATCGACCTCTATACGAAGACCTTTCAGTCTTCAAGGTCCCCGTGATTCGTAACTTTTGGCTCACCGATACCGAACAGGTTTTATGGGCACTAATAACCTTTTCGTAATTCAATTAAATTACGTAGCAACCTTGTCCTGATTACTTTTGTTACAAGGCATCCTGTTACTTGGTATATGTTTTTTTCACTGATACGAGATTTAATCAGACTTTTTGATTCAACTGATCAATTTGACGTGTATTCATTTATTCAAAACCGAATGCATTTGTATAATTAAAGATGGTTTCCAGTGAGGGTATATTATCTCGAATATATATCTTCATAATTATTAAATTGAGTTATGAATGGATTTTATAATAAAAAAATAAAATTATTTATTTAAGAATGAAGGACTTTGAAGAACATTATAAAAACTAATTATGAAGTGCTTTAATAACACAATATGATTTAATTACCTACTTAAATATGCTTAATTACTTTTTATATGACGGTCGGGGTTATAAAAAAAGTAAAATACTTAGCACAAAGTGGAAAAGCTAAGCATAAAAATAAGAATTCTACAGTAGACATAGAATTATTAAAATTTTCAAGAATCAAAGGTATATTAATTATTAATATAGGTAATATTTTAAATAATAGATAAATTGGATAAAGGACGAATAATAACGGTGAACATTCTTTAACTCGATAATTGAAATGCAATGTTGAAATAAATAGTTCATATCATGATCATAATGTTCAGGTAAAATACTAAGAATTAAATGATTATTTTATCTATCTAATAAAAAAATGTAATAACTCACATAAGTAGCCATTAAAGTAATAAATATGGAAATATGCTCTTTTATTTCTGTACTATATAATTATTATGAACTGTGCTTTATAAATGCAAAAATAATACAAATTACATCCACTAAAATTTCAAATTGGCGTGATCTTAATTCGCATGTTTTAACTTTTAATTACATTATCACGTATGTTCTCATTCTTGTTTAAAATTTTAAACCATTTCAACGGGTAAAATGTATGAATTTTAATTTTAAACTCATGGACGTATAAAAAAAGACGGACGCCGTATTACGAACAAACAACGTGAAGCCACCATAGTAAGCTAGCGATCGTGTAAAGACAATAAACACGCACACACTCTCACCATAGTAAGCTAGTCGGCCGCCATTACGTCGTGAACTACCGACTGATTAACTGCGTCACTGTTTCACAAAAAATATTTAAAATGCCGTCTTGCGTGGTTAAATGGTGTCGCAACAGTACAATTTTAAATAACAAAACACAAGGGATTACATTCCACAGGGAAGCAAGTTATTTCTTTTATGTTTTAATGACAAAATTATTACGGCAAAATTTATAGAAAAAAATACAGCCGCCATTGTCATCAGGACAGCTGTTGCCATGGCAACATGGCACACACACATGGATGTTTCGCCGCCATTACTAGGCTTCACTCAATGTTTAGGCGATATACCGTCCGTCTTTTTTTATACGTCCATGTTTAAACTATACAACGAAGTACTGCCACATGTTACAAAGAATGCATTATTAAGATTACTTTAAAACAAGCATTGCCTTCACTGAGATAATTAAAATTAAGCCTATAGCTCATTCATTAATCATTATGGATAACTCTTTACAAAGCATTTGTTTAACTAATAATTAACCAGAACAATGAGTGATAAATTCAACACTATAAGGGTTTTTAGGTCGTGGTTCGATTATCTATCGTGAACCCATACTTTAACGATTTAACCCTATTAGTGCGGGGCCAAGTTTAGAATAATGTACGAGTGAGTAATCTAGTTCTTATTTGTATCAGGAATCGAACCTGAAAACCTTTTATTTGATAAAACTAATATCAATAAAAAACGTACAACTATTTATCGATATATCACTCTGGAAAAACAACGTTATAAAGTTTACATATGAAAGGATCGTAGTAAGATTTAAGACTACTTGAAGGCAATGGTACTTCTAGTTCAAACTTTATAATAATCAAACAATAATTACTTTCTCGTATAGCACTCATTGGCGAGCGCCCGCCCGCTCTGCCGGGACACATGGAGTGCGAACCTAACACCGATAAACGCCAGGATCACCAACATAGTTCACTGCACTGTCTTATCACTTACACAACACTATCCCTTAACATTCAACTTACACACGTACTATTACTTGCATGTACCTTGTACTCAGCAAATAGTGTCTATCAATTTAACTTGTACTGTTAATCATCAACAATAATTAATCAATTAATAATATAGTTTATCATATCATAACCATTAATTCAATATCAGTTCCTACGTCTAACATTTACTACGCACATATAAGTGTACCTATAGAATTGTTTATCAACGTAGCACATATAGGAACATATAGTATAGTCTATTTCCGTAGCTAAGGGTTCAGGAAGTACTACGGAAGTGCGCGTACAGTGTAGAGAGCGAAAGTGCGCGCGCGTCGCACGCTTCACGGCAACAGACTGAGCCGCCCCAACAGGCACCAACCCGGCCGAGTCCACGTTGCCCAACTAGATTCAATTTACATACCGCTCGCATTGACATCGACAATGTTTTGTATTAAATACTGCAATATGATATATGCTAGCATTTGTTTTTGCTTCAAGCTCCAGTGAGCTGACGATCTTGGAGAACTGTCTGGTCAGTGTCTGATTCAATATGCACCTACATTTATTATCTAAGTATCAAATTAATTTTAGTAGTGGAAGATTTATAGCGGTGATTTTATAAATTCATATTATAAAGAATGCATAATTTCGAACGTGTAAATTATAAATTTTATAATGTAATTAAATACGTAAATTATAAACGTAATTCTTTAAACAAATCTTCAATCGCAATTCTAAATAAAATTATTATTTTAATTATCTTTTATAAATCAATTTGAAACCATCTCAATGTTTATATTCGAGATATCATAACCTCACTCACAAGTTAAGAAATGTCTTACATAAACCTATATTCCCTTTTTACTTAGGCAAATGCATTCAGAAATGTTTCTGAATAAACGCATATACCCATAGCAATTGTTTAACTTTTAGATAAATGGATATCGAGTTAAAAGACCGTATAATTTTAATTACATGTTAAAATTATTATTTTCATATTTTTCCTACACATAAATAGATCAAACTTAGTTATAAACAAATAATTAATAATATATTATTTGGTGTTTTAACTTTATAGTTTCACGCTCTATATTTTTTATCGAAGCACCTTGATGAAAATTTTCTCTCTATACCTGTATAAAATTGTGAAGTCTACTTCTTTTTTTAATGATTACAAATTTTGATTAAATTGCCAATAACGATTGCAGCATATACCTAAAAACGTTTCCAATGCGCTTTGTTAAAATGTTCATTGCCTCGACCTAGACAACAGTCTCTCTAGTCAAAGTTCAAGGTGGCTCTGAAAATCTACAGTTTCAATTTACAATAATTTAATAGGTATCGTTTCATATCTATAAATATATTTACATAAATTTACGGACAATTTTCAAGACAATAATCAATTATATAGGTTTTGGATATCTTAGTATGAAGAAAAATTAAATAAAAACAGAGCGTGGCCTTTGGGTAGACGTGTCAAAATTTAACAAAAACAAACACTCATTTAATTATATGAATATATGGAAGTCATGAACGCAAAAAATATAACATTTAATTTACATTTTAATTTACAAAAGTTAACCGATAAATGCTCCCAAAATTTTGTTACCAATTAAAAGATACAATAAAGCCATCGTTAAAACGAAATTCGTCGGGCATCTCATAAACATCTCTCATTAAACCTTAATGTAGAGCAGGATTCAACTTTCTGTTTCCAAAACTGGATTATTCCTTTATGAATCGATACCGAGCACCTCTCACTTTGATACATTTAGAGAAAATAATTACCCGTACCTACTGGCACCAGATGCACCATCGATAGCAGATCTTGTATTTTGAAAGTTTTTAAAAGTAAAGGATTGGCACGCAATTATAAATACTCCATTTTATTCGATAAGAATGAAAGTTAAGTGCAATGCCTATGTTGTGATAACGAAGCGCTTATTTATGTGTTTACATGCTTGCTTGTTAAGTTTTTAAAGGCAATACATGCAAAGTCAGTGCATAGTAAATATAACGTGAATATTGGAGACATTATTGTTTTTAGGAAAAAATTAAAAAATGTTATACATATAAATTTTATATAACAACCAAAAACGTATCTGCTCGTGATCTATAAATCTTTAATATTAGATTCACTTCTCATTCTTGAGATCTTCAAATTATGGTCTTTAACAGAAATCAATAAACGAGCAGCTGCGTGAAAGTGAAATAAAAATTATGATTTATTTGCCTTCAAAATATTATTTCGTTAATTCTTGTATAAATTTTACTACCACTAGCTGTACCGCACGGTTTTACCAGCATTGCTCCTCTCCTATTGATCTTTGTGTGATGATATTATAGCTTGTAATCTTCCTCGATTAATGAGCTATCTTGCACTGAAATAATTTTTCAAATCCGACTCGTGAGGCCTAGGATTAGCGCGTTCAACCAAACAAACAAAATTCAACATTACAATACTCGTACAGATGACTGAAAATGAGTCAGTGCCAACCCTAGTACTAGAACATAGACTTTATATAACCAAAACGAAGATCATAATTACAAAAGGAACAGAAGAATAAATACCAATTAAAGGTGTTATTATACTTGGAAACTAATCACGAAGATCGATACATACAATAGTTAGTCACGTGATAAGCAGCAGTATAAGATAATTCATATCGATCATAGCATTACTAGGTAATTATGTAATGTTCTTACTATAATATAGTCGAGTTCTTAATCCAATTTTGTACACCTCATTAGTCATTGTACACGGACGGTTGATTAAGCAATGTGTTTTCCGTATTTTTGTACCATATTGCTGAAATAATTACGTTCTTACCTAATTTACGACTAATTATGAACCTATTTAACACATAAACATGCCATATTTTGTTACATTGTATTTACGGCAAAATATTTTCATATTATTATGTTAAACGAAAATGATTTATTTTTACACTATTTTCTATTTATTTTATGTAACCAATCCACTAAGGCGCAAATAGTAATCAGTCGCCGACTGCAATAGCAACCAACGAGTTACATAACCCAATCTTAGATAGTCATTCTTTCCGAGCAGAAGTTGTAAATCGGTCAATAACTTCCTACATTTACTGACCCAGTAACATTTAATGATAGATTAGTAGAAATAGTACCTATCTTCATGTATTATGCAGATTCTGTGATTGTGTTCGATGTGATTTGATAGAATTATAAATTTTAAACTTATAATTTAGTGTCGTTCTAGATTACATCGGCAAAAGAATCAATTCGTAGATTAATAAAACTTTCTAATTCCCTACAATTAATATAATCAAAATGAAAAATACGAAACCAATTAGTATTAACCTCATAACGTTATTTAACGATCAAATTAAACTTTGCACTCGAAAAATGTTTTACGACCCAGCCATAATTTCAAATATTTGATGCGATACATTCCCGCTACGACGTCACTTCCTCATTATATCAATCGAAAATATGTAAAATAATATTCACTTTGAGTAGGTTCATTATAACCGTTGTATCATTGCTAATAAAATTTATATCTTCGGTTATAGCCCTATCATTACCTACGTTTTACATCTATTTACATAATCTTGCCCACGCTTTCCAGTGTCTGGTGTGAAAGCTTGGATATTACTTCAGTACGTTAGAATCACTTCTTTTTACATTGGTAACTGCTCGTTTATGGCTGAGAATTGAGGTATACCGAATCTTGAGCACGTGTAAGCTTTCATTTTTTGACATCGTAAAGGTTTTTCTTGCGGTTATTGAGTCTATAAGTTATACACACAATTGCTACATTTTCGTTGTTATCGGTCATACGGCATACACGAAACTGATATAGCACTTTCACAGTACTTTTCTTGCAAGAAAGATTACTTGGATAAAACGCCAAATTTTTAGTATCACAACGAAAATATTTACGCTATGAAGAAATTTATCATATTATACATTTATTGCTAAAAATTATCAACCGCTTAAGCTTTTGGTGTAACCAAAGATATAAATCTTGCAACTAGTGAAAGTGATTTATGAAATAATAAACTATATTTCCACAAAAAGAAATCCAAAATTAATTAGTGTGGGCGCACATGACTTTTCTTTCTCGAAGTTCCACAACAACGCCGTCCTATTTGAGCTTTTAGCATTATTAGTACCTACTATTTACTATTTATCACTGGATAGTACGAACGCGAAATTTCTCACAGCAGTGTACGGAAAAGCCTTTCGATACAACAATGTTATAGTGAGCGTAAAAAAAGGTTAAAGAAAAATGCTAACCAAAGTCGTAAAAGATAATTTAAAAAATTATGAATGGTTTCTACGTGGGAAAGTGTTTTCACGACCTATCCGTACTTCCTATAGATGAAATTTGTTTTTGTGAGTTAAAAAATAAAGCAAACTTTTAGAGATGCCTGTATAATAATTAGCTCTATGATGACTCTAGGTCCAAAACATAGATTGTCATAGCTGAGTTTCACTGATATAACATGTAAATCATTGTTTACTAGGTTACAAAGAATGACTATACACGAATTAAAAAAATAAAACAAAAGGTTACTAGCTATAATAGAATCCTATTGTGTTTGATTTAGATACCACCATGAATCATTAAATACAACAAATACGGCGAAACACTAGTAAGAGAGGCTTTCCAAATAAAAATAACAAGTCCGGAAGACATTCTTGTTAATTTTAATTTTAAACTGCACGTTGTAAACACGCTGGCTGTAAACATATTTTCAATAACACTTTAAATATTATAAAAGGTGCCTTAATTTTCTTAACACATCTATCATAAAATCTAAACAAACTTCCAAGTTATTCGAATAGCCTTGAACGCCACTCTATTAATTAGTATGTAGTTTTAATTTGTTTACCGATGTTGATCGTAAATGAGGGTTTTATCACAAATATCTTATAATTATAATATTTAATTCGACGTTGGGCGCGTGGCCCAATCTTATTTTGAGGGCTTAATGATAAGCAATGTTCGTGTGATTGACAGAGGTACTCAATAACACGTTTATTTAAGGTATGTTTTTATATTAAAGCTTCCATTCATATGTCTTTATGAAGCAATTCTCTAACAATCGTTTCAATATGGAGCCTATCATAGACAGAGCAGTCAAATTACTCTACTTTTAACGATTGCATGTAATTGACCCATATGTACATACAGAAACAACAATAGATGAAATTTTAAATTTCCTTTCTTCATTGAAACGTAACTAACGGCATGCGATCGTGCTCCCTGCTCAGTCAATAGAAACAAATTGCAATTTGTTATTTATTTATATAAACACTTTTAACACTTACATGTAAATACACGTAAAATAGAACTAGCCAAATATAGCAACTAATTAATACAAAAAATTGAGTACGAAAATATATGCGCATAGAGGTCACTCATTAAACCTTAAATGTTCAGAATTCAACAAAATTAAAATTAAACCGCGGCTGATTAACTGTATATTAATAAATCGGTAGAATACAGAAACGTGTATAAGAAAACATGTTCTAATATTATAGAGTGCAATTGTGATACTCCATATAAAACATGGTCAAGTACACGACATAATATCATCAACTTAATAAAGTTTCTAAACGGCTATCATTCCTTACACGTCTTAGAAGGATTCCACTAGGGCCAGTTTCTAAACGCAGTTTCTATTTCCTCCTATAAAACATCTGGTCGAGACTCAGACACCATTCAGTCAACTTTTATAAAAAGTTGGCCCTTTTCACCTCACCGCGGGGGTCATAGCGTAACATAATCAAACGTATCTATATGGTTATTATGATTAATTTATACAACACTGTGATTTTAGTAACGCCTATAAAATTTCATATTCTAATAAATTTTATGCTGTTTTAAAAATGCTTAGTTGTTTATTCGGTACAAAACTTCAAAGAAATTTACAATTTTTATCATATGAATCAATTAATTAATTATCACATGTCATCAATATTATTATTAGTTATAAATCAACGAAAAGAAATCCGTCGAAGTTTATGGTTGCACTAAATTCTTTTTTTTATGTAAATTGTACGGAATCGTCATTGATATGCAATAAAATTATACATTTGTAGGTCAATTGCATTAAAAACAAGACGATTTTATAACACTGTAATGAAATCGAGTTTATCAATGCCATTAAAAATAAATATAGAACAAAACAGAACTTATTTTTCAGAAAATCTTTCAAAATATAAACTTCATAAGCTTATAAACATCAGCGATGGGAATTTTCCAGTCAATTTTTGACCACCTCATTGTACAAGACAGGTTTATCTCACTTATTAATTCTTGTATCTTTATCTTCATTTAAAAACAATCGAATGTTTGTTTAAGTTCGCCAAGAGAAAATTACCTATCAGACTTCCATAATAGAGATAGACGTTAATTTCTTTTGCTGTAGATGATATCTGCCACACCTCGGAAGATTAATTATGTTATTGTTCTATAGCCCTAAATCACTTTTGAGATCCAAAGATAGTGGGTAAGTACACAAAGATTGGATTGTGTAAGTACCGTCATAATCTTCTGATCTCATTTTTGAAGATTTCTTATTTACCAAGTAATAAGGTTCTACTCGTATTTGATTATACAATCAAACACAATTGCAATTAAAATACAATTATTGCACTTAATTTATTTTGATATAGTTTCAAATTAGTAGGTATGATTAATGACTGAACGCATATTATCATCATTACATCGTAATGCAAAGAATCTTAATATCATTTTTATTACAACTTAATATTCAGGTAACTAGGTATTTATGAAAACTTCCTTTCATCTAACAGTGAAAAAGTAAATAGCAAACAAACATGAAAACAAGTACATACTATTTTTTTTTTAATTATCTCCGATTTCCATTGGCCTAAAACAAGAACAAGAAAGTGATTACATAAAATCGGCGCTCAAGCTCTTTCATAACAAAACGCAACTAGATTTCCTAGGAACTCCACACTCAATATTATTGATATTTTCGCCAATATGCAATATTTACGTATAAAAATTGGGACGTGTAACACTTAATGTCACATTGTATTGCCAAAAGGAGGTCGCGAAAGCCAGTTCGGAAATGATACACCGATGACGTAAGTATTACGTAGCCTTACATAACTACGGCGCGGCGCGGCGGTCACTTCTAGCCTCTATGCATCCTCTAAATGCCGCATCATTACCGCATCGGTGGGAAATAAGATGAATAACATGTTTTGGTGTGCTATGCATGCATAATAATTATGATAGCGGGAATAAATGAATGAGAAATGTAAAGACGAGTAAGGTTATTATATTTTTTAAATAGTTTCGATTCAAAGTCAAATAATCTGCTTGACCTAGTCATCTAGTTTAACGTTAATTATTAAAAAAAATATGTTTGAAATAAAAAAATAAAATAACCAAGAGCCTTGCATATCTTTTAAGACCTAAGGTAATAACTTAAGTAACGCTAACGACCATGTAGTCGCATCGGCTATTAAAACTATCTTACAAAAACTGGGACTCATAGATTTTTTTTGTTTTTCATGTTCCATTTTGAAATACCCAATCTTCCTCATGTATCTTAATTCAAATCTCCTCTAAGAAATGTGACTAATAACGTACAGAAATTCACATAGTCGAAATGTGCACAACATCTCTAAATAAAGATATATCTTGAACGAGTAGCGCGTACAAAACATGGTTATGATTATTTATTCGTCACGAACACAACATTATGGGCAGAGAGAGACCATGCGTGGCTTCACACGTGAGAGGAAGCTTATCTACATAACACTATAACATCGAAACATAGGCCGTTTGTGAAAATTCATCTTTGTACGAAAAAACGAAAGCAAGCTCCAAATAATAAAAGATTGGTGGACGGTTGCATAATAACAAACATCGGGCTGTTTTTGTTCGCAGCTAAAATGCGTTAAGCTTTAAAATGATACAATTATATTTTAACGATCAACTTTTAGAATGGCGCTATTATTAGGGGAGACCGGGTACAAAAGTAACGGTGGGTCGAAAGTAACAAATGCTCTCTAGATTTATCCAATGGACGAACACCGCTTAGCCTCCGTCAGGCGATAGCCGGTAGCGTCCTCCTTAATTGTATTTAGTCGCCGCTTGCACCTTGCGCTGTTAGGCTGTGTGACAGGACGCAACGTGTTTTCACGAATGAAAAGTAAGTTTTTCGACATTTTTTTATTAAACGTTTACGTAGTCTTAAAAGGATGATAGAAACCTGAATGTTTGCATATCCATTCTTGATTAGAGTGATTGTACATTGATTATAATAATTTTTATGTAGCACGCTTCGTTTTAAAGTTTTGTTGCACATCTTTGCAAAAATGTAGACGGGTACAAAAGTAACATAGCCCTATGGGTACAAAAGTAACATGTTATTTTTGTTCCCGTAATGATTAAATGGTCTATCATACTTTTTATATATCTTTACTTCAACAGAATGCCGCGACAACGCATATGAACTACTGTACGAGGAATTACCGATACGGCTGAAGAGCATTTGAAAGATGGTGCAACAATAATTAGAGGCCTTGCAAAAAAATATAATGTTTGATAACCTTGCTGAGGTAATGGATAGGTACCTACCAATTTGAGCCAAATGATATCTGGAATATGGACGAGACCGGGGTGACCATTGTCTAAAAACCTAGCAAAATTGTAACTCAAAAAGGGATTATACAAGTAGGTGCCATAACCTCAGCAGAGCGTGGAAAATCAGTAGCTGTTTCTGTTACCATTAATGCTCAAGGAGGACACATCCCGCTTTTTTCCGTATTGCCACTTAAACGATTTCAAGAGCTGGGAATGCTAGTGAATGGATGCGGGATGCAGAATTTTTAAATATGAATAAAATATTGGTTAACTTAGTTGATCTCATTATTTAAACTAAGAATATTTTTTATTGGTCTGTTTTGTTTAAGTATAATATTTAAAATACATAAGTTGATTTGTGTTATTAATACAAAGTCTTTTAATAAATAATTTGTTGATTTACCATGATAATATTGTATTAATTACCAACCCCCTTGGTCTTGTTACTTTCGACACACAACGTGTTACTTTCGACCTGCCTACGGGGTCGAAAGTAACATTTGACGATTTTTTTTTAATTTCGTTAATTAATATAAAAAACAACAAACTATAATAAATCGAGTTGCTAGTGTAAAGAATATGAACTGAATTTATATATGGTTATATTAATATAATGATAACAGTAACACCTAGTCAGAAATCAAGGTCGAAGTACAAAGTGTTACTTTTGTACCCGGTCTCCCCTACTTTTATTAATAAAGCTATCAGCATTTTAATATACAATTTTAACATATATTGTTAAAGTTCAATATTAATCTATTTCATATTAGATACAGTCGTGGGAAGTCATTTTAATTGCAATGAGATCTCAAAACCTTAGCGAAACGAAATGGATTTGTATTGTACTAACTGACCCACGCAACATCATCTACAAGGAATACTTTTACCTATCACAAGGAATACTTTTGCAACATTTCATTGCTGATCCGCTTCTCTTGATCTAAATTCATGTCATTATAAATAGTCAATGAAAAAATATTTTTTCAATTTCATTCATTAGTTCCTGAGATGTTAAGAACAAAAAACAGGCTATCTCAGATTTGAGGTAAGTAAATAATTTCATATCGTAACTTATAGATTTTCAGATGCTCGCGCTGATCACGTTAAAGGTACTTAAATACCACCACGTAAAAATATTTTTTGTTTTTTTTTAATGCTTAGTGCAGAAAAAAAACATTTCTCTAAAGATTGTTTTTTTAGAAAATGGATGATTAGACAGCAGATCATCAAGGAATCTGTGTAACGATATAATCACATAATATATTATCGTTAATTTTATTTGACGTTCGCAACCAATTTCTCTATAATGTCGAGCAATGAACACATGAAACGAATTAAAAATAGTTTAAATCCGATGTTAACCACTTAAGTACTACACGTATATTTTTTGTTCATGTGTATTCAAATGATATACAGCTGTCAAAATAAATGAGGCAAATTTACATTGTTTATCTTTCACTTTATCCACTTTATACGAGTAATTGATGACAAGCTCATATTACATGCTAGTATAATGACACAGAATTAGAATCATCCATCAAACGAGTATTTCGTTCCGCCAAGTATCAAGACCAGCTTGTCGCAGTACATTATAATAGATAACGGTTACGTAAAAACTTTCACTGAACTTTGTTTACGTATTTTTAAAGCATTGCACTATATCTCGTGTAATTTATGATATGCATGGATATGACATAAAAAATATTTCAGTCTAGTCAACTTGCATAGGTGTTCGTTTTTTCAATCGCAAACCAAATAAATATTTGACCAAATGACATCAAACAGTTAACTTTAAAATGTTAAATTATGGTGTTTATGTCATTTGAAGTCTTCATTATAATAAACTATAATAACATTGGAACATACACATGAAAACAAAACGAAAGAATAATCTCAATTTCTCAAGAAACAATCTAGTTAGCACAGATCACATGAACTATAACGAGAAATAAAGACGCAACTGATGTATTTTTCCGTCGACACACAAACAGCCCTAAAACTTCACATTATTATATAGCATTAGACACGCGATCTAGCTTATGAAATTATATATTAGGAGAATCATATAAATTGCTTTTTAATGTTACTACAAAGCAATCTAATAGTGTGTTGTTATATGTATCCGGTCGAAGAGTTTTGAGAATTCTACATTTTTTCTCTCTTTTATTTTCTCCCGCTAATTGCTATATTATTTCACTTTAGAATTTTAACGTTATGTGCAGAATTAATAACACTTTTTAACTTTTTATTGAGTATCGTTATTGTCAAATTTACAAAATTGCAACCGTGAAATTACTATAAAGATGAACGTTAAGTAATTGATATGAAAAGTTTTTAAGTACATAATCGTTAAATTAGTGTTTATGTGCAGTTAATCTTTGAAACAACTGAATATTATTTTTATTGCACTTTTTTCTATATTATGCTTAATCGTTTATCGATCGTGTTGCTCCGTATGACAAAAGTACCATTTTATACAATTTAGATGAAGTAAATTTCCATCATCATGAATAGTATTAGATTAAGTAAATTTCCATCATCATGAATAGTAATGCTAGACTGCTGACATTAGCCAACTTTAAAAACATAGTCATATGAGAAACTGTTTTTCGTAAAGCTCGATAAATTCCTGTCAAATGAAGAAAATAAAATAGCACCACAGTTGACATGTATTCAATCCTTGTCCTAATATCCTGCCAAAAGAACCAAATACATAACTAAATCTATCACTAACCTGTGTAAGACCAAGTCTATAGCTGGTGACGTCCAGGTCCAGGGTTAGAAGCATGTCGTCCACGATCTGTCTCTCTGATAGAGTTGTTGCTGTTTCTGGCGTTTCGCTTTCCGATGTGGCTAGGAGTCGGTACCTGTTCAAATATACGTTATATTAGTGTGAATAGTATATATATTTATATTATATATGTATATATCTATTGCAATTGTTATAGGGCTTTCTTTTGTTTGGCATTAGTTATAATCGAAGAGGCTTGAGCTACGGAAAGCTTAGTAAAAATGTGAGGAAGAGCAATACCGCAATAATTTAAAACAGTCTTATTTTACAAAAACGCAATGACAGAAATATGTGCTATAACCATGTTCATAATAATAGTAATTAATTTATTTATACTTTAATTTCAAAACTAAGGGATAAAAAATGTGCATATCACTTCGATTTCTTTGCATAACATTTTATATTTTTACACCTGGCAATAAGAAATCATGACAAGTTTACATGAATAACAAAATTTATAAATATGAAATATGACATACCTCCTTGCGAACTCCGAAAGGGGCATATGTTCAGGGAATCCCTGTTTATACAACCTCGCTGCCTCGAGCAATTGGAAGCCGCGGAACTGGAACAAATATTTTATATTCATTTCGATGTAGAAGCACGTATACAAGCAGA
The DNA here is from genome assembly GCA_907164665.1 of Colias nastes. Taxonomy (NCBI): domain Eukaryota; kingdom Metazoa; phylum Arthropoda; class Insecta; order Lepidoptera; family Pieridae; genus Colias; species Colias nastes. The sequence continues at coordinate 4,872 of CAJQZM010032691.1, read as the reverse complement.
TGATGGCATGTCCTTTTCGGTGTAATATCTTCGAAATTTAATATTAGGTAATAAAATGCCGTTTTTTAAGTTAATTGCCATTAATTTATTATTAGCAAATTATACAATTATTGTAACACATAAATTGTCCAATTATTTAATCAGTCCCCTGTTGTAATCAATTAGGCCCCTTTTATGCTCATCTATCATCTAGTCAATAGTTGAACGGAATAAATACTTTTGTTTACCGCCATGCAAAAACAAGTATTATAAGTTATACATTATTATAGGTATATTTTTAGTGGCCGGATAAATTTTAAAATTATATTTTGTCTAAATTTATTTTTTCACTAAATGCGATTTTTAAAATTAGAAAAAATTTGATCACATGAATCGAACACGCGTCTTTCACCTTGCCGGGACGACGCGACGCCTAACCTCTCGACCACCCGTAATCCCGTTAGAGCAATCTAATTTCTTCTACTCTTTCGGTTCTATGTGCCTACACCAGATCGTCACTACTGTCTCAAGCGAACATCAGTCCACCACGAATTTCCCATTGCACCGTCGAGCACCGCTACCGCTATACCCACAAAGCAGATAAGAAGAGATGGCGTATGTCATTTTCTATATAGAATCGGGTGAAGCCAGTGCGCGGGGTTGAGTGGGACGTGCACAATGCACCGCCAGTACCGCCACCTAGAATCGCTTGAATAGCTTGAGCTATAATCTGTGACGTCAGGACAACACTGCTGGCATTAAGGCAATTTTGCCTACAGCATCTCTTTTTTGTATCTGATTTGTGGCTATACCTGTGACGTATTAGGGCGGGTCCACATTTGTATCAAGTAATCGTATCCGTATCAGGCGTATCGTATCGAGTATGCGTATCCTAAGTGTGGACGCCCATTTTGACCATACCGTACCTTTTATCGCGTGAGCCATAAATATTATACGATTATATACGACACGTATCAGATACGCGGTTAATAGCGATCGGGGTGTATCATGATACAAAGTGTATCACGATCGCGATTATTTTGCGTCCACACTAGCAAACATGATACGCGTCGATGCTACGCGACGGAGATGTGATACGCGAAAATGATCAAGTGTGGACCCACCTTTACATATAATATATCGGCACTAACCTGCGAGCGCAGCAAGGGCACGTTGACGTCGTCCCCGCCGTCGGGCGGCTGGTGCGCGAGCAGGCAGCACACGAAGTGCGCGCCGGCCGCGCCGCAGCGCCGCAGCGTGTCCACCACGCCGTCCGCCACGAACTTCGCTTGTAGCGCAGTGGAACGACGCTTCATGCCCGCTGTGCCTGTGTAATACAATGTTTTTGACGTGACAACGTCTTATAATTCGATAGAGACGGCTGCACGCACGAAAAACATGACTCATGCGGCGTTACCTCGCTCTGAGGCGTTCCATAAGGCTTGAAGTGCAAGCGAGAGCACGGAACGAGCGATAAAGAAGCACAATCGGCCTTAAGACGTAGTCACGTTCAACTATCGTCAGTAAACCGACTTTACAGACAACCAATTTTTTAATTCTGCAAAATTCATTTCCTTATTTTTTTTCAGAATCCTACTAATATTATAAATGCGAAAGTTTGTGAGGATGTGTATGCGTGTTTGTTACTCTTTCACGCAAATACTACTGAACCGATTACAATTAAATTAAGCACACATATAGAGGGTAACTTGGATTAACACATAGGATAGGTTTTATCCCAGAAATCCCACGGGAACGGGAACTATGCGAGTTTTTCTCTGAAAACGCGGGCGAAGCCGCGGTCGCTAGGAAAGCTAGTTAATTTATAAGTATGAAATTTTCAATAAAATATGACAGAACAATTCATCATAACATAGCATGAGAACTGATTCGACTAAATCACGTGATTTTTTGTTAATTTTTCATCATATTACATAAATAAATCACAAGAAACTTACCCGATGTGAGTGTTCGTCGTATAGAGGACGCGCGTCGCAGCGTGGACGCGTCGCCGACAGCGGACCAGCTGGAGGCGCCGCACACACCGCGCGACCACGTCCACACGCGCACTATCTCCTCGCTAATTAATTGAAGATATTCATTATTAGAATGTTTCTTAGTTGTGTAGTATTCAATAATATTTTTTAATGCATAACTTCATATAGATTAAAATATACAAGAGTACTCATATTATGTCAGTTGATTGTCAAGCATGGAAATATAAAATCAACATGAAAAAAATCATGTTTACTTACTTTTGACTTTCCTGTAGCAACGCGTGTGCCTTCTTAGTGACAGGATTCTCGCGGCTGGCCTTTACCCAGCCAGTGACGTCATATAATACTGGATTGGTACCCTACAAAAAAATATTATTTTAATTAATTTGGTCTAATTATCGCACAGAACGTTGTGTCATTAGTGCGTCATCACGCGCTCTAGGAGCATGTGTCCGATGGGCCCCGGCACAGCTGGTACACATATTGTGTTGTGTGATTTGAATAATTTTTTTTTTTTAATTTTTAGTTGGTTCGATTCCCGGTCGATGCAAGTGAATTTTCGATTGAATGCAGTTCTATTTCTTTTTAAAAATAAGGGAATATTTTCTTTCAGCAAAATTTGCTATTTTCAGTATTTAAAGTACTTTCCCTCCAGGGCCCATCGAAAATTTCAACACTGTAAGATCACCTGCAAGTGCTGCAAGCTGAACTGCCTCGCGTGCGGCGCCTTCTTGATGAGATACTGCGTGTGGTGCGGCGCGCCGTAGTGCGTCATCACGCGCTCCAGGAACGTGTCGTCCGACGAGCCCGGGTACATGGACTCTTCATCTAGCAGCCTGTAGCCAGGAATAAATATTAATTTCAACCAAAAAACTTAAAAAAAGACGTCTAAAAATTTATGAAAAAAAAAAGACGGGTTGCACTCCGGGAGTGCCGGCAGAAGTGAAAACTTGATTATTAACGTTCAGCATGTTTGATATTTTGGAATGGTATCCGTCTTACGCATGGAATACAAGGGCTAAAAAAAAAATCCGTCTTACGCTTTTTCGATCAGGCCACGTGTCCTGACGCGAGTTTAAGATTTTATACCCAACGCCGCTAAAGAAGTTTTCACTTCAAAAAAAATTGTGACTATGAAAAAATAAATGTTTCTGGTGGTGAATAAAACTCCATATGAGGTAAGAGAAATGCTGTTGTCTAAATGGAGATGCATAAAACAAAAATAGTTTTACCAAAGCAATCCGCGTCGATCACAGTCGCGCAAATCCGCTTGCGAACTCCGCACTATTGAGTTTTGCGGCGCTTTGTCGAGCAAGTCTATCATGGGCCCCGGATTGACGGTTTCTGATAGCCAATCTGAAAATCATATAAATGATCAAACACATATTCAAGACGTATTATAACACAAACCTGAAATAAATGCTTTAATTATTATTATTTGTCGAAGATATAGACGTGATTTCCCATTAAGTACGAATAACGAAATAATCTACCTTCTTCCGATCCGTCATCTAAAGTGATTCCCTCCTGGGCGTAACGCTCGCGAGGCGCGACCAGCATTGCCTCATGAAATACTCCTTGAAGTCGTTCCTGTAATGAGCAAAATACGTGAAATATATTAAATAGCAATTCGAAGGAAGGGTTACATTCCATAACTAGAAAATTTTGGACTGAACGTTAATGACAATAAATTATAGAAGAACATAATTTTTTATTCAATCGGACATGTAAAAAATGGGTTGGTTTACTAAGAAATATTTACCCTCATTTATCAAGAAATACATATTATCAGGGAATTAACGAAAATTATACCTGAAGATAGTTAGAAAGCAGTTTGGATAAAGATGCTCCACTCTGCTGTCCCGCACATAGCGGGTTGTCGGCTCCAGGCGTGTCTAATAGCAGAATCGATGCTGATGTTCGAGCAGAGGTAGATATACTCCTGAAAAAATAAACAATAGGTATATATAGGTTATAATATATTAAGATCTGTACATGACAGTAGCGACATAGTCATAAAGTCAGAAGAGTATCTCTCTCTAAATTCTGCCAAGATTTCAAGTTTGCATCAGGGACCTTGAAAATAACTCTTGAGATTAATATTGCTGATCTAATTTTATGTATCTATATTTCGATGCGTACTGCATTTTTGACTGACAAAAACTGCATGAAATATGTACGAGATTTATGCCCATCTAGCTATAAACTAGAAATGTTCACAAGTTGTTGCTCCTTACCTATTAACAAATGCAGCAACAATGTTGAAAGTTTCATTGTATAGTCCGGTAACGAATGCGTCTAATGAATCTACACCCGGCGATTCTCTTTCATTTGACGGCGATGGTGTTCTGAAAGAAAAAGAAAACATCACTACATAGTATAAAACAACGTCGCTGTCGCCGTCTGTCCATCCCTATCTATGCTATCTTTTAAAATGTGCAACGAATATTGATGCGGTTTGTTGAAGTGAAACTACTTTAGGCGCGTTGGGATTAAAATTTCAAAGTTAAGACATGGAGTAAGGCGACGATTTTGGTATCTTTGAATCTTGCCAAAGAAGTTTCACTTCTGACACGTGTGCTCGGCAAACACGCTCTTTTTTTAATAGAATTATTTTTGAGGAAGTTTTTTGACTTTGATTAGGTTTTTGACAAAGCGGGCGAAGTCGTGGGCTGAAAAACCCAATAAGTTAATTTGGCGAAATGAACAGTTTATCGAGGTTTATGTTGGTATTGGAGAAGAAGCAAAAGAGCTCCCGAACTGCTGCTTCAGCCCGGAGCCGGTGTGCGCTGTGACACAGGGCTGGGTTACCGTAGCGCGGCGGCGGGCGGTTGGTCAGCGGCGTGCGGCGCGAACACGGCGCGCGTGAGCTCGTCCGCGCCGACGCCGAGCAGGC
>CAJQZM010032690.1:0-12900 GCA_907164665.1 Colias nastes | reverse complement strand
TACAGAAACAAGTAAAAATCACTCTAAAATCGATAAGGACTCTTAATAGAATTTCATATCATTAGATTTCCGCCCGCGGCTTCTCCCGCGTTTTCAAAGGAAAACCCGCATAGTTCCCGTTCCCGTGGGATTTCCGGAATAAAACCTATCCTATGTGTTAATCCAAGTTACCCTCTATATGTGTGCTAAATTTCATTGTAATCGGTTCAGTAGAATTTGCGTGAAAGAGTAACAAACACACACACAATATTACTAATATTATAAATGCGAAAGTTTGTGAGGATGATGATAAAATAAATGAACTTTTTATTTATTTATTTATTTATATTAGTAAGATAAGATGTTAAAGTTTATTATAAGAGTATTTTTAATTTGACAAATTTCAGTTAGATTCAGATATTTAACGCTCTATATTAAAGAAATAAAGAAGCTGGCACTGTCTGGCAGCAGCACATAGCCAGACCATTGCTGCCAATACTATTTTGTTTTAAATTGGGTTATCTGGCAAATTTCAAGCCAGAGGAAATGACTATTGTCATTCATGACTGGATTCATTTGAACCACCCGTTGAAATATCTGGACTCTAGCTAATTCTCACTCGTAAGAAATAAATAAAACAAAGATTACTTGGTTTTAATTAAGCTATTGCATAGCTTTTATCTCAGACTTTGAGCGCGGCGACCGAATGTAAAAATTCCGTAACGAAAAAACATAAAACCCCTACTCCAACCGGCACAGCGATGCGATGCGATGCTTTACCGCGGCAGTCCTCGAGTGCCACACGTATTTTTTTTATATTATACTTACCTATACTAAAGCTATACTAGGACCGATTCGGATCGGTTAATCGACGTTCGGATAATCTAGGTGCTTTACATTCCCCTGAAACTACAGAGTACCCCGCAGGATCCTTTCTGTAGAAACTGCTTTACGAACTGATGACAAATTATTTGTTTTCTGTTTTTTGACGATTCATAATGCGCTGTTATACAAAGTGTAATCATAGGTCTAGCTGAATGAATGAAAAAATGAAAATGAAAAATATTTATATATTATAAATGAAATTTTTACATTCCGTCGCCGCGCTCTAGGCCCGCGATAGATGCAATAGCCTAAAATATTTAAGGGTTTACACAATGTTTTTTAATTATTTGCACGACAGGGCTGTATGACACATTCAGAATCAAAATATAATTATTTAATCGTACATATAACATGTGTTCTTATCATTATCGTAGATGCATCAACATAATATAATTATCAACGTTTTCGCTGGACACTGATTATTAATTAAACGGACTAAATAGTGACAAGTGTTTTGTGTTAATTATGTGATTGGTCTCGGTGAGTCTTTTTTAACATTTTTCTGTAGTTTTTATAGTTGTAATAGTTTTATAATCGTAATTTCAACAAAACAATCGGAGACTTCTGTGAGACCCAAATTTCGGTCACCAAGAAAGCTGTTATTGAACTTTTTTTTTGCGAAAAAAAAAAGAGAGTTTAAATTTTGAAAATAGAATTTTGCGGTAAAAGAAAAATTCTTTATTTTAAATGTTTTGTTAATTTAATATTAATTACAGTTTTGTTTTCATCATTGAACGGAGATTTACAAGCAATTTACAAGGTAATATTTTGAATAATTAGATAATTATTTGATATACCTACTGTATAGAGCAAGCTTTTCAAACAAGTTTGAATTATGTCATAACCAATTATAACTTCCCTTCAGTTAAACTTAAACTTCAGTTATTTTTCCTGTTTTTACACAGAAGAAAATCAAAGTTTTTACAAATTAATGTAAGGAAATAAAATTAACAAATGAAATAATTATTAGTACTAAGTATTTTTATAATATTACTAGTGGTCCGCCCCGGCTTCGCCCGTGGTACCTACATGTTTAAACTATCCTATCTCTGAAGTTGGATCGAACTGCACATGGTGTGCGAATTTTATTATAATCGGTTACCTAAGTGATTTAGGAGTCCATTGAGGACAAACATTGTGACACGAGATTTATATAGGTATTATATTTGATCCATTGAAATGTTACATTTTTTAGCCCTAACCTTGCGTTTTTTAGAGGACGCAATTTTGTTTTTTTGATGTGTAGGGGGGGTCAGTGTGAAGCTAAAACCAAGTTTGTGGGGTCGCCACCCTTGTCCCACGGCCGCCATCTTGAAAATAGCGGTTGAAATGGTTTTTACGATATATCTCTTAAACTATTTAACTGATAAAAAAATATCGTTAACATTATTTGTTGCAAATTAAATTCTCTACAACTTTGGTGTAGTAACTTTTAGTCGTAGAACTATAAATAAAAAAGTTATAAGCGAAAATGTTCAGAAATTAGAGCCATTTATATTTTTCAATAAAACTTTTTTTTATCATTTTACGAAGAAATGATATCAGACCATTTTTGTAGATTGTTTTTCGAGGAAAAACTTTTATGTACAACATTTTTTCATAACGTCAATAACTAAGGTTTTACAGCGCTCTGAAGTGAGTACTATTTTTCAGTACTCTTAACTATACATATATTGGCTATTGGCTCTTTTCTCATACTCCAGAACAATAGAAGCACACTGCAGAACATTTCAGACCTGCTTTTCGACGTAAAAAAAAGTCGCGCTTCCAGACTCTACCTCCTGGGTGGTGGGGAAAAGATTCAATAATTAATTATTAGTGATATTGCAAAATTAATTATTAAAAATATTATAATAACAAAAAAAAACCATTACTGATGACAAATTATTATTAGTACACACATAATATAAGTATACTGTATAGTTCAGAGTACTGAAAATTAGTACTCACTTCGGAGCGCTGTAAAACCTTAGCTATTTAATTAATGAAAAAATGTTGTATATAAAAGTTGTTCCTCGAAAAACAATCTACAAAAATGGTCAAATATCATTTCTACGTAAAATTATAAAAAAATGTTTTATTGATAGATATAAATATCTCTAATTTCTGAACATTTTCGCTTATAACTTTTTTATTTATAGTTCTACGACAAAAAGTTGCAGGATCAAAGTTGTAGAGTATTTAATTTGCAACAAATAATGTAAACAATTTTTTTTATCAAATAAATAGTTTAAGAGATATATCGTAAAAACCATATCAACCGCTATTTTCAAGATGGCGGCCGTGGGACAAGGGTGGCGACCCCACAAACTTGGTGATAGCTTCACACAGACCACCCCTACACATCAAAAAAATAAAATTGCGTCCTCTAAAAAATGCAACCCCAAATGTAACTTTTCAATGGACCAATTAAGATATATACCTATGTAATATTATAAAAATAATCGAAACTTTCTTAAAAATTTACTAAATGTTTTTCAAAACCATTATGTATGTCCAAGAATAGAATGCTTTAATTAATTATTAATAATGATAAGAAACTAAACGTAATTTTAGTACGCAAATCCGTCGATTATATCTAATTAAATATTTTAATCATTATAATACGTGACGCCATCTTTAATAATATTTTTACAAGCGTAGGTATGGAAATTTTTTTTTAGGTATCTAATTAAATAAAAAAGACGTGTGGCACTCGGGGACTGCCGCGGTAAAGCTATTGCATGCTATGCCTTCAAGCCACACCTCCGCGCCCGTCGGAGTGGGGAGCGTGAGGTTTTTCGTTACTAAATTTCTGGATTCGGTCCCCGCGCTCAAGGCCCGCGATAGAAGCTATGCAATAGCTTAAAAACTAGCTAACCCCCCTGTTTCGCTCGTGTATTCAAAAGAATAAGTTCACTTCATGATGAAGCAAAGTCACTTCCCGCCGTCGGGAACACTGTAATTTTAATAATGCCTAGATAATTTGTACGATGTATAAATTTATTTCATAAAACAAAATAACAATAACAAAAAAAGACGTGTGGCACTCGGGGACTGCCGCGGTAAAGCTATTGCATAGCGTGCCTTCAAGCCACACCTCCGCGCCCGTCGGAGTGGGGAGCGTGAGGTTTTTCGTTACGGAATTTCTGGATTCGGTCCCCGCGCTCAAGGCCCGCGATAGAAGCTATGCAATAGCTTAATAACAATCGAACTATTAACTAAGTGTTTTTTTACTTGATTTTTGAAGTGAAACTTCTTTGAGAGTAGGTAAAATTTCAAAGTTGCGTCATGGCAATACCGTCACGTCACGCAGTAAGGCGACGATTTTGGTATCTTTGAATTTTGGCAACGAAGTTTCACTTCTGACACGTGTGCTCGGCACACACGCTCTGTTTTCAGATTTACAGGGCACATAATAACAATAATAACGACAAACTAATATCCAATATGATATTTAAGCATATTAATTCGTTAATACGTTTTTGTTTTTTTAATCCTAATTTTAGCTAATTAAGTACCTTAGTGTCACCGTAAAATCGATTTTCTATAATAACGCGTAACAAATACGTAAATATTCGCGTTTATTTACAAATTGCCATTTTCTTCGAATCACAGTCGCATTTGAGTGATTTTTTTTTACAAAAAAAAATGTTTTGACGTTTGTAACAAAATATAAATATAGAAGAGATAAGAGATGTCCTGTTACATTAGATAAGTTATTATGGTAGGTAAGTTTTCTTAAATAAATTAAAACATAATTTCTTTCATACAAAATCAAATGACCAAATTTACCCCGGCAATTGTCGGAAAATAAAAATAAATTCCGACTTTGTGGACCACCATTTTTGTATGGCATCTGTGTCATACTATTTCTATGCTGCTTTTAATACATTATTTCGCAACGCCGTACAAAAATCATGGAGACAAGGGGAAAAAATCTCTACCTGTACTTTCGAATTCTCATCTGCACTCAGGTGGACAGCTTACAAGTGACGGCATAGTGCTGAATCTTATTATTTTATGCTCTTATATCGTTCTAGATAGGTCACCTGGTGGTTCAAATGACCCATAACTTTTTCAACATGGGCCTGTAGTCTTAATATAATATATCAGATACCGCAAACAAATCATTTTGGTACAACTTTGAACTTCCAATTATAATTTGTAATGTGGTTATGATTGAGAAGGCATATGTTGCAAATTCACTTGAAATGTTCATTAACCCATTATAGGTATATTATTAGCTTTCCGCCCGCGGCTTCGCCCGAGTTTTCAAAGAAAAACCCGCATAGTTCCCGATCCCGTGGGATTTCCGGGATAAAACCTATCCTTTGTGTTAATCCAAGTTACCTTCTATATGTGTGCTTAATTTCATAGTAACCGGTTCAGAAGTATTTGCGTGAAGAGTAGCAAACATACATACTCGTATCCTGATAATAAGTAGCCTATGTGCTAATCTGAACTATAATCTATTTCTATGCCAAATTCCATCCAGATACGACTTATCTAAATGAAAAATTTTCTACTATTAGCCATTTTCGTTAAAGATATAATAACAAACATACACACCTACATATACACATACAAGCACATCCATCCTCACAAACTTTCGCATGTATAATATTAGTAGGATAGGAATGCATAGGTTTTAAAACTTTTTACACACGTGTGTGTGTTTGTTACTCTTTCACGCAAATACTACTGAACCGATTACAATTAAATTTAGCACACATATAGAGAGTAACTTGGATTAACACATAGGATAGGTTTTATCCCGGAAATCCCACGGGAACGGGAACTATGCGGGTTTTTCTTTGAAAACGCGGGCGAAGCCGCGGGCGGAAATCTACTTAGTTATTAAAATAAAAACGATGATTTTCATTATCTTACAACCTTGTCATTACTGATAGTTGATTTGAATTGGCAATGTAAATCATTAATTATTTTTGTATTCAAAATTGCTTAGATAAAAGTCTCCAAGAATCGGGACTTAATGTTTTCCTCGATGTAATTTTGAGCATATTTTCTAAGAACCAAAGTATTTTTATATTTCGTGTATTTCTCACTTATTTTGATTGTATGAGTGATATTACTATAACTACTGCATAGTAGGTATAAAACGAAGTCGCTTTCTCTGTCCCTATGTCCCAGAGGGATAGATCCCATAATATAAATCTTTAAAACTACGCAACGGATTTTGATGCGGTTTTTTTTTTAATAGATAGAGTGATTCAAGAGCAAGGTTTTAGTATATAATTTATTAGGTTTTAGATAAAGCGGGCGAAGCCGCGGACGGAATGCTAGTTGTGTATAAAATATAATTAATATAAAACATTGCAGATTCTTGGCAATATAAGATGTTTCTGTAATTTGCTTTAAAATCTCGAACTTAATGTATCTCTATAAAATGAGGGTATTTTAAAAATTTAATAATTTTAAATTTAAAGGTTACATGATAAAGTTTTATAATGAAAAATAATTAAAATCAATCTCGCTGTTCAATTTTATTAGGAAAATGTTAGTTATTGTAAAGATCAAAATCTTTACTGTGTAAAACTTGATTCGTGTATCTTAATTTTATATGATAGGTAACGATTTTGCGAAACGACTTTAGCCCGAATTTTCAAACGTTGTTTCGTTATTTACTTTTAAATTTAAAATTTGCGTCAAACAGATAATAAACTATCCAAAAATAATGTGCTGAATTGAGATTAAAAAAAAAAAAAACATCACGAGGCGAAATTCGAATCCGCGACTTTAAGCAAATTTGAATTTTGACGCTTTGAAAACAGTCGAATCAATAATGAAATAAATGGTTGAAGTGTAGGTACAAATAGATAAACATACAAAACTTAGAGCGGCCGTACACGGGCGGCTCGAGCAGTTAAGGTTGTAGTAACAGTGAAACGACTTTGAGGATTTGGACGTTCTCCCCGCGCTAGCCAAGCACCCCCGCTTCATTTTTACGTGCGCAGAGCGTGATCCGCGCTATCGCAACTATCCGCTCGCGTCGCGTTCCGCAGCAGCTCGGGCATTTTTATAACCCGACTAAAAAGAAGGGTTATGTTTTTCGCGCCTATCTTTGTATGTATCTAATATTCTTTATACTCTGATATCTTCCGAACCACTGGATGGATTTCTTTAATTAGGGTATCGTTAGATTCGTCGTATTAGCCCAAGTTTTGTTAGATAGGTGACAAAAAAAAAAGAAAAATGTGGGGTGCTAGACTAAAATACAAAAAAAAATCTTTTTCTGCAATATGGGTATCAAATTAAAGGTATCATAATAAGGATTCCAAAAAAGTGTACCTATCATGCTTATATTACCTACAATAATAAAACAACATAGATTTATTTTTGTGAAATGAAATCAGTGATGATAGGTATTTGTGAACGAAATTTTAAGAGAAAAGCGCCTGAAAGAAATGCAATTTTATTAACATTGTAATTTTTTCAGGCGCTATTAAAAAACTTTATTTTACTTTTTTATACTGAATTTACTATTTTAATAGTTTAAAAAGGTAAAATTGTACTTTATAGGGCGTGGAGTTGAGAGTCGTAAATTTTTTTGTGGTTAGCTATTGTCCTATGGAACCCAAATCTGAAATTTCACTTTGAGGATACTTTTAGTTTTTTAATTTCGAATTTTTGAAAATCGGAATAGTCCATTGAAAAGTTACATTTGGGGTTGCGTTTTTTAGAGGACGCAATTTTATTTTTTTGATGTGTAGGGGGGGTCAGTGTGAAGCTATCAGCAAGTTTGTGGGGTCGCCACCCTTGTCCCACGGCCGCCATCTTGAAAATAGCGGTTGATATGGTTTTTACGATATATCTCTTTTCTTCGTACTAAAAAAAAGTACTCACTTCAGAGCGCTGTAAAATAGCTAGCTATTGACGTAATGAAAAAATGTTGTATATAAAAGTTTTTCCTCGAAAAATAATCTACAAAAATGGTCTGATAGCATTTCTTCGTATAATGATAAAAAAAAAGTTTTATTGAAAAATAAAAATATCTCTAATTTATGAACATTTTCGCTTATAACTTTTTTATTTATAGTTCTACGACAAAAAGTTACTGGACTAAAGTTGTAGAGAATTTAATTGGCAACAAATAATGCTAACAATCTTTTTTATGAGATAAATAGTTTAAGAGATATATCGTAAAAACCATTTCAACCACTATTTTCAAGATGGCGGCCGTGGGACAAGGGTGGCGACCCCACAAACTTGGTTTTAGCTTCACACTGAACTCCCCTACACATCAAAAAAATAAAATTGCGTCCTCTAAAAAACGCAAGGTTAGGCCTAAAAAATGTAACATTTCAATGGACTAGAAAATAAGTATAGAAAGTTACTCCATCTTATTTTTGTTACGCATATTTATTGTTTTGACGTCAGAATGGCGGGACCACTTTGTTTATAGAATATCTTGAAATCCTGTTAGAGTAGAAGTTTTTTACGAAAGTATAAAATAGTACCTACTAATTATGCACTAAATTATAGGTACATAATTTTCAAAATGCCTGAGGAAGTCCCGCCATCTTGACGTAACGGGTATTTGGTGTAGGGCTTTGACCTACTAAGCTAATCAATGTGCTACTAAAAAGCATAAAATAAAAAAGTTGTTAAAAAACCCGACTGAGAAAAAAACAAGTTCAAAACAAGATTTCTAATAGAAAACTTAGTTAGTAAGTAGCAGGCGGGCACACATTCGCAAACATAGTTAAAAGAAAACTTATGTGAAACCACGCGCACGCACAAAATTGTCCAAAGAAAAATTGCACAAAATTGCCATCCACAATCAGGCAAAATACAATTTTAGAGAATGAGCAGCACAACCTCCTCGTCCGACAGTTCGAGCTACAGTGCCGCCCGTCGCCCGCGCACGGACCCGCTCATTTCATTTCATTTAGAAAACAGTGATTAATTATTTGTAGCTCAATAAGAACTTGCCTTGTCTCGTCAAACGTACAATTTATGACAAACACCTTTTAAAATATTATTGTGAAAGAAAAATAGCAAAACTCCATACCGTTTAGACGTAGTTACGAAAATTCAAACAAGAAATGCTCCACTTTGGAATATTTTTTCGGACATTATTTTTATAGATAGAATTATTTCAAACGTTCAAATTAAAGTTTAAGGTCTAATAAGTAACATATATTTTTTTTGGACATTTATATTCACTAACCGAAGAGTAGTTAGACGAAGAAAACAGGCATTTGGCAGTAAGTAAGTAGCCCCTTAACGGCTGAGCGACGTACACGGACTGCTCGAGCTGTCGCTACAAACCGCGCAGTTAATGGCTTGAAGCGGTCGCGACGGCTCGAGCAGTCCGTGTACGGCAGTTAATGAACGTCCATAGCTCACCGCGCGGTCACGGCTTCAAGCCGTCGTTCTCAACTGCTTGAAGCGGTCCTTGTACGGCCAGCCTTAGAGAAAATTGGAGAAAAAGTACTTTTCCCGTGATCGACGTCAACATTTGCGTCAAAAAGAGCCGCGTGTAATTAACAAACAAATAATTATATGTAATTCTTGTAATTTGCAGATTTATAGATTTTATGAGCATATTTAAACATGAAATCAGTAATAAGTGTGTAAGCTGCATTGATAAAATTATTTGATTACGCAAAATTATATGAATCCATGTAATTTTACTGAAAAAATGTTATTGTATCATGCCGCTGGCTGTGATAAGAGATAAAGTTAAAATGGCTTCTATTACACCGCACCTATTTATTTATTTCAATTAAGCAATTTAAAAAGAACAAAAGAGTATTTACTTTATGTCTTACTATTATTATAGTAGAGCCATTTAAATAGGCAGTTCAACAAAATTTAACAACGTAACCTAGTAGCGATGGCATAGAATAATACGTTATTTCGTTTTGTTAGAACTGCACATTTTTGCTTAACTTTTTTCAATTACGATTACATATTTAGAATATTAATGACCGATACGGGTAATTTAAAGATTTGATTTCACTAATAAAACATTTTAAACGTCATAATAAACAATTTCTGATTTAATGAACTGACGACGCTACAATGTTGTGTCAGTTAACCTTTTTCTCTTTTTAAATACTATAAAGACGTTACTCTTAAAATCAATGGCAGAGTTTAAAGTTAAATTTTTAGATATTTCTCGTTTTATTTTTAAAAACTTATTATTGCCATTCTACTCACTTTCGATATCAATTTAAAGTTTTTTGATATCTGCAATAGTTACAGAATAATCGCCTGTGCACACTTAACGATTACACCCGGTATATATACATATTTTTCAGTATTCGTATTTTATGAGTCAAGTAAATCATTTCTTAAGAATAATACTTTCGTCATGTCAAAAAAATCTCTTAATCCAGTATAACACAAATAATCCATTATAGGTATATCCTTTGGGATTAGTGAAAAACCTAATTATGAAAGATTATTTTGTTATCAAAGTGATATAATAATAATTAGTATCTATATCATGTTTAACGGACACAGATTTTAGCTTATATGGTTGTTAATTCTATATTGTTAGACGTAACTTTTGATTTAATAATTTTGTGGATGAATAGTTGTCACTATTTCCTACATCAATTAGGTAGCTGTGTAGAATCGCAGTACATTCTAATTACATTCAAACTAATATTTAACCCGGCCCCTCGTGTTTTTTGATAATTTTGAAAGATAGAAAAATCCATACTAGTTGTAAAGCTGAAGAGTTTGTTTGCTTGAACGCGCTAATATCAAGAACTATAACTGGTCCGATTTGAAAAATTCTTTCAATGTTATACTCTGTCCATTATATTATTTGCTTTTTGACAGCTTCACGCCTATGAAGGATTGTATTGTCTATGTTAAAATGTCATACAAATAATTATTGTACTTCATGGACATGCCCCGCCCACTTAGTGATTTCTACACAGAATTATTCAATGATGGGTCGATAGATTATAATAATCGATAGAAATACTCTGTAAAATGTATCCGATACAGAAAAACTCTTCTATTATGTTATATAATTTAAACATAAAGGCAACCAAATTGTAAGATAGAAACCAATATATAATAAAATATTAATTAAGTTTAGTTTTAACATAAAATGCATACATATGTGGTCTTATTATTACATATCTTATTAGTATGTTTACGTTGTAATTATTATTTACGTACCTAATTCGATTTATGATAATATTTTGAATTTATAATTGAAATAGTATCACAATCGATAATCTTTTGTACATCACTTCTGGTATCACCCGTCGAGCTGTCAAAAAGCAATTCTTATAGTGGACAGACTATAGATAGTCCTAGAGAGGCTTTATAAATTATCAACGCATTATGACCAATAGGCGCGAAACAAAGCGGATAAAACCCCGGGGAACAGCTAGTAATATTAGAATCTCCGTTATTGAAATTTTACAGGTGAAAACATGTATTGATAATTTTATGATCTACAATTTTATTCAAAAGTGGTTTTATGATAAAACTTATTGTGTCAGTAAAAATTAAAACATGTACTAAGAAACTAGAGAAAGACCCGAATGAAAAACGCTACTTTCTCTAAGCCAAAGGTATCCTTATTTATTTCTAATAGAAAAGAAAACAGTATGACGTAACCTTGACGTAACGTAAATTTAATTAAGTCACTTTTAATTTTAAAATAATACCTTGAAATCGTGTAATTTTTCTTTATTTCCTATGTCTTTATCTTGACGGCGTTTTACAAGTGTTTTTATATGTTACACTGAAATCAGAGCTTATCAATCTAATGTTATCTTTATATTTAAAAATGATATAATCATTAATTTGATTAGTATTTAATTTTTAGAGAGAGAAACGGATATCACTACACAGTATAAAACAAAGTCGCTTTCTCTGTCCCTATGTGCCTATGTATGCTTATATCTCTAAAACTAAGCAACGGATTTTGATGTGTTTTTTTTAATAGATAGAGTGATTCAAGAGGAAGGTTTTAATATAGTATTTATTATATTTTAGACAAAGCGGGTGAAGCCGCGGGCGGTAAGCTAGTGAATTCATATGGTGAAGCTAATAAAAGCGTGCAAATATTGCAAAAAAACGTTTTCCCTTCGCGAAATTCACGATTATTGTAATTTGTTTGTTATGAATTGATTATTATCGATTCCACGAATCGCGATTTCTTATCAAACGATAAATAACTTGTAGCAACATTAATTTTCGTTGTTCTATTGTCTTATCAGTTGTTATCAGTACATTATAATTAAATGACGTTGCGATGATGATGTTTGTTCGTTTCGTTTTGATTTCTGTACATACTCAAACCGGCTACTCACGTACCTGCCGTAGGGGCAATATTGGTACAATCTCGGTTGGTCGGCGGTCGGAGCAATTTCAGTTGTTCTCTAAATTGCCCCTGCTTGCCTATACACATCACAATTAAGGCGCCAATTAAGGGCCCAATTCCAATATTGCCCCTGCTGCAGGTACGTGAGTAGCCGTTCTAACTTGAAATATATGTACCTCCCGATGAGCCGCTTGGAAAAGTTTATACCTACATTCGTTTTGGAGAACAGTTTCAATCGCTTAGAGCGCAATGTTTTTAAGTCGATCTGTTATATTTAAACGTTAAAGATTTAAAATATTGATATGATAATAATTTACGGAATAACTTAGAAGGTCCCTTAAATAGGGACGAAATAAGTTAACCGACTTGGTATTACATGGATGACACAACTTTTTCCGGTAGAAAGACTTGGCTTTTTTACAGGATGTTTTTGATGGCTCTATATATTCATATTATATTATAGAGCCATCGATATGGGCCTCGATAAATGGGCTATTTAACACCGAAATAATTTTTCAAATCGGACCAGTAGTTCCTGAGGTTAGCGCGCTCAAACAAACAAACAAACTCTTCAGCTTTATAATATTATATTATACATAATATTATATATTTATAATATTACTAGCGGTCCGCCCCGGCTTCGCCCGTGGTACATGTTTACGTTTTCTCTACATAAGAACCATCCTCGAATGTAGGAAAATCTCTAAAATATATGTATACAAAACTAGCTTTCC
>CAJQZM010032689.1:0-33555 GCA_907164665.1 Colias nastes | reverse complement strand
CTGTCTCAACAGACCTTGGTGATGTCATCATGGGCCCTGTATTTTCATTATGTGTTTTTAGTGAAGAAGTTGGTAACTTGAATGTAGGACTCTCTCTCGCTGAAGCGGTTCAGCGTTTTTGGGAAGTTGAGGAGCCCCCTACAGCACGCCGTGATAACCCAGAGCATCTGGAATGTGAGCTGTTCTTCCAGAATAATACAGGTCGTCTCTGTTCGGGTAGGTTTGTCACGAGGTTACCTTTTCTACCGTCTCGTCCTCCATTAGGTCAGTCTAGGATGCTAGCTGAAAAAAGGTTAGCATCTATGGAGCGACGTATGAAGAGGGATTCGGCGTTTCGTACTAAGTATGTTGAGTTTATGAAAGAGTATTTAGAGCTTGGTCATATGTCTGTTTCTAATTTTGATTGGAGGTCGCAGGAGCACTACTTTATTCCACATCATGCGGTGTTTAAGGGTGGTAAAATAAGAGTAGTTTTTGATGGCTCTGCGCCTAGCTCTAACGGTGTATCATTGAATCAATGTTTGCATTCGGGTCCTAAGCTGCATCGGGATATTAGTGATATTTTAACAAATTTTCGTAGGCATCAGGTTGTGTTTGTTGCGGATATTAAAATGATGTTTAGGCAGACTGTTATTCATCCAGAGGATCGTCGTTATCAGTTGATTTTGTGGCGAGAGAAAGAATCAGATCCTATTTCGGTTTTCGAGTTGAATACTAATACGTATGGACTTAGGTCGAGTCCTTTTATAGCTATTCGTTCTTTATTAGAGTTGGCAGAACGAGAGCATCTGCGTTTTCCTAGAGCTGCTAATGTTTTAACTAGTGATGTATTTGTTGATGATATCTGCACCGGTGCTGCTAATGAAAGGGAAGCGTTGATACTGCGCGATGAGCTTATTGATATTCTCAAGGCGGGTGGTTATGAATTGAGAAAATGGTTGTCGAATTCGCAAGCTGTTCTTGCAGGTTTACCTGAAGACCACCAGCAGGATCCTTATATTTTTCAGAATACGGATAATCCGGACGCCATCGCTGTTTTAGGGGTTCAGTATCAACCTATTTCAGATGTATTTATATTTCGAGTTCAAGATTTGGATGTTGTTAAAACATGGACGAAGCGTACCGTACTTTCGACTGTTGCTAGGATATATGATCCTAATGGTTGGTTGGCTCCAGTCGTGTTTTTGGCAAAGTGCTTTATACAAAAGCTTTGGTTACAGGGATTGACATGGGACGCCCCATTGGTGGGTGATTTGTTGAACGTTTGGATTAAATTTGTTTCGTCCCTCCCTGATATTGAATTTGTTAGAATAGATAGGTCGTTACTACCATCGGGTAAATGCGTAGTAGATATTCATGGTTTTTGTGATGCTTCAGAGAGCGGTTTCGCTGCTGCAGTCTATGTTCGTACGGTTAATAAATCAGGTGTTGTAGCGGTTAAGCTTATTATGGCTAAGAGTAAGGTAGCTCCAGTTAGAACGCGATTAACTATTCCTAAATTGGAACTATCAGGTGCTGTACTTTTGACTCGTCTCCTTAATCACGTTAAATCGACGCTAGGTCAAAATATTAATATTAGAAGGATTTTCGCTTGGACTGATAGTCAGATTGTTCTTGCATGGTTGCAAGCATCAGTTCATGCTTTAGAAGTTTTTGTTGCGAATCGGGTTTCGCAAATTCAGCAATCGGTTGCTAATCTTGAATGGAGACATGTGCCAGGGGATGTTAATCCCGCTGATTGTGCATCTCGCGGTTGTGAGGCTCCAGTTTTATTGAATCATTCGTTGTGGTGGGGTCCCGGTTGGCTGCTCCAACCAGAGAATTGTTGGCCTCAAGCTTCTATTAAGCTTATTGAGCCTCTCCCGTGCTTGAAGGTCCTTTCGGTTATAAAGGAGCCTGCACAGAATTTCGATTTTTTGTTAACGCGGTTCAGTTCTTTAGATAAACTGTTGGGTGTAACCGCTTGGATGCGTAGGTTTGTTTTCAATTTGAGGAATAAATCCAATAGGAATTGCTCCAAGGTTTTATGTCCGGACGAACGGAAGGAAGCGTTGTTGTTTTGGGTTCGGTATATTCAAGCGAAGGAATTTGATGCAGTACTTACAAGTCTGAAAGAGGGACAGAGTAAATTGAAGGGTGCTGTTGCTCGTTTGAATCCGTTTATAGATGATCGCGGTTTGTTACGTGTTGGTGGAAGATTACGCCATTCTAATTTGTCTTTTGGTCATAGACATCCGCTTCTTCTTCCCAAGAATAACCCCCTTGGAGAATTGATTATTAGGGATAGGCATGAAAGAAATGCTCATGCTGGTTTAAATACGCTTCTAGCTATCCTACATCAGGAGTTTTGGATTTTGTCAGCTAGACGAGCGATTCGTAATGTTATATTTAAGTGTATTCCTTGCTATAAACTTAAGGCGGCTATTGTTCAGCCGCAAATGGGAGATTTGCCTCCAGATCGGATATCAGCCTCTAGACCCTTTTCAGGTGTGGGTACGGATTTTGCTGGTCCATTTTCGGTTAAGGTTTCATCGTTACGGAATGCTAAGATAGTTAAAGCCTACCTGTGCGTTTTTGTTTGCCTCGTTACTAAGGCCGTACATTTGGAGGTAGTGTCTTCTCTTAGCACTGAAGCCTTTATTGCGTGTTTGTCCCGTTTTGTCAGTCGTCGTGGGTTACCGAGTTTGATTCGGTCCGACTGCGGTACAAACTTTAAAGGAGGCGATCGTTATATTTCTGATGTGTATAAATTTTTATCTGAAAATCAAGTTTCGGTTGAGAATACACTTTCCCGTCGTGGAATCAAATGGCAGTTTAGCCCTCCTGCTTATCCCTCGTGGGGTGGGATATTTGAAGCAGTAGTTAAGGTGGCTAAAACTCATCTTCGTCGAGTTATAGGTGAAACGGTTCTCACCTTTGAAGAGTTAGCAACGGTATTTTGTAAAATTGAAGCTGTACTTAATTCCAGGCCACTGTGTCCTATTTCATCGGACCCAAATGACTTGGAGGTTTTGACTCCAGGACATTTTTTGATTGGGGGTCCACTTAATGCGCTCCCTGAATATCCATTTGAGGATACTCCGGTTAATCGGCTCTCACGTTTTGAACTGCTGCAACAACTTTCTCAGAGTTTTTGGAAACGGTTTAATTTAGAATATCTTCATTTGTTGCAGCAGCGTGTTCGCTGGACAGATAAAACGGATCCACCAAAGGTCGGTGACCTCGTCCTAGTTAAAGAGATGAATATGCCCCCACTGTCTTGGAGACGTGGTCGAATTTTGCGGCTATTCCTAGGCGCGGACGGTATTCCGCGAGTTGCAGAGGTCCTGGTAGGAAATTCTGTCCTTAAAAGAGCTGTTGCGGGCTTATCGCGGCTGCCCGTTATGTAGGTTCTATCCTTATCCTCTGGTTTTGGACTCAGTCAGGTTTTGCCTGACTGGGACGGGGGAATGTTCGGAATAGATAATATAATTAAATGGTAACCCTGATAGCGGAAACGCGATGTATTCATTCGGTACGGAGCCGCGTTCGTTTCCGGCTATTGTTCTTGTTATTCGCTTGTTGAGGGAGCGACATTCATATTAATTGTCCCAGTCTATCGGTGTCCGCCAACCGCGCCGCTAGCGTGAAGTCGTATAATTAGTGTTATCATCGGCCATTTCGGAAGTTATTTACGCGCGCATCGGAGCGTGTCGTCGATTGTTTTACGTGCTGAACACGTAGTAACTTAGTGAATCGGCCCGCGGAATTGTTAATTGTACTTTTTATTGATATTGGTAATCACGCGCTGACCGCGAGTTTATGTGACAAGTGAGGTGTCATGGCGGCGTCGTGTGCCTGGCAGTAGTGGTGACTATACACATTAGATTGTCTCTTTTCTTTTTATTTTATCTTATGTAATTTAAATTATTCCCGTAATTATAGTTTTTCCTCCCCAAAGGGTACCCTATTGTTTTGACTAATTGACTGACCGACACACCACATATTTATGGAAGCAGCGCACGAGACTTCAGGTATGTACTCACGATGCATTCAACTATTGTATGGTAGCAGAGTAAAATAAATAACAAACAGTATATATTATAATCTGAATTATAGTTTCAAAGAAACACTTCGTTTTGATATCACGTCGTAGGCGAAAAATTTACCTATTTGAGTAATAACTATTATATAGAATCAAATTTTCTTCAATTGGAAATCTTGGAATCGAACTTGTTGATTGTGAAAAAAAGACGTGTGGCACTCGGGGACTGCCGCGGTAAAGCTATTGCATGCTATGCCTTCAAGCCACACCTCCGCGCCCGTCGGAGTGGGGAGCGTGAGGTTTTTCGTTACTAAATTTCTGGATTCGGTCCCCGCGCTCAAGGCCCGCGATAGAAGCTATGCCTTCAAGCCACACCTCCGCGCCCGTCGGAGTGGGGAGCGTGAGGTTTTTCGTTACTAAATTTCTGGATTCGGTCCCCGCGCTCAAGGCCCGCGATAGAAGCTATGCTTAAAAATAATACACTCAGTATCTATTACTATAACGCTATCCGATAGTCTACTAAGGAAAATTCTATTAAGTAAGGAAATGCATTATAATATGACAAACTATAAAAACGATAAATTAAAGATCCTGAATTACATATTGAATTTATCCAAATAAAATAACATTTAGAATTTAGATTTATGGATATGAAGGCCATTTTCCCATTCGTTCCCGTTTATACGATAAACACACATCTTTAGAATTTACACAGTAGACTATGTTTATTTAAACCTTATTTAAATGTTAATTAGTAATAATAATATGTAAAAACAGTCTCACTGTGTGACTCGTCTCATTATAAATAATGAGGTCCGAGCTAAAAAAACTTTCTCTTTATTTAGGACGAGGTTAGCTCATGTATTTGCATAATAAAGGATGCTGGA
Organism: Colias nastes; assembly: GCA_907164665.1. Taxonomy (NCBI): domain Eukaryota; kingdom Metazoa; phylum Arthropoda; class Insecta; order Lepidoptera; family Pieridae; genus Colias; species Colias nastes. The sequence goes on along the minus strand of CAJQZM010032689.1, from coordinate 28,644 downwards.
ATAACATCTTCATTTTCACCTAGAGATGAATGATAGTGAGTCACTTGATTTAATTATTCCATAAGCCTTTTAAACGCCTATTAATTAGCGTTTGAAATCTGGTGAAGGGTTAAGACGAGGACGGAGAATATTTTCTTGGAAAATATCGTAACCAAAATTTGTAAAATCTTCACCAAACTTCATTAGTAAAAAAGTAAATATCTTTTAATTATTAGATACTATAAAAATATCTAGTTTTTCTATTGTTTTTGTGGCAATCTGGCGGAGCTGGACTATGCTATAAGTTTCAACTAGATAAGTACCTATAATAATCATAATATTTTTATAGGGCCATAAGTATAAAGATGAGTTCTAGGTTCTAACAACTACTATTAGGTATCTATACTGCCTAAACTTTTTATAGTTATTTTGGTCACATTCACGCTAGATAGTAAAATAACATTTTCTATTCACCGAACAACAATATCATGTTTTTGAAATGAAAGTAGGTGAAAGGAAATTTAGTTTATAATGTTATTATACTGTCTTTGACTGGCTTGACAAAGCCAAGGGATGCTGATCTTATGATCTCTCGTCGGCAGTGTGCACTTGACAATATATTGCTTTGATTTTGAATTATATACTCAAAATAGAAGTAACAAGGACTAAATTACGTTGGGAGAGAAAGGTCGAGTGGATCCTGTGTTGAAGTTTTAACCTATAGTGTTCAGAGCGGCAAGCGTTAATGGAGTGTCTCTTAAAATTGATGGTCGAGAGCCGCTTAATCCTGTGTGAAATATAGAAATAAATTCTAATGCTTTGGCCATAAAAGTTATATTCCTAAGTAAGGCTGCGGATTTGCTGTAGTATTTATTAAGTGTCATAAGGTTTACAAGTGCTAGACCAAGTGGATCACGTTGACAATTGAGCAAATTTTGGATAAAGCTTTTGTGAGGGGCATTAGTGCAATCGTAGCTATTATAATCTGATTAACATTGTTTGCGAAATGTATGTAGAAGAGAGTTTGGAATATAAAACAGGGATATCACAAGATTGGCCCACTATAAAGTCTTAGTTTATTTTGTAACGGGTTTATCATTAGGTAATAATGTAACTTAATGCCACGTGTCATAGGTATCTTTAAACTAACTCTACATAATTAAGTTGAAAAAACAAAGGATGTTCTCAATTAGTATTGTATTTTTTTGAAATTAAGATTTTTTAAATATAAAAATACCTACGGAGCCTACGTATTGAGCTTTCGGAGACTTCAATTAATTAGGTACCTACCTAGCTTTTTTGTAGTATTACTGGGTAGGTAGTATTCTTTCCAAAAATTAAGTTGATCTCTAGAGTGAATAGCAATTTCTATTAAAGTGGATTAACCCAATGTGTTTTGAAATAAAATCACAACATTATATTCTCACGGCTTGTATTTAATGTTTACAAAAATCTAATTAACATTAAAACTTTCAACGTCAATTCTCTTGATAGTAAGCGTTGCATTGTATTGATCCATTGAAATGTTACATTTTTTAGGCCTGACCTTGAGTTTTTTAGAGGACGCAATTTTATTTTTTTGATGTGTAGGGGGGGTCAGTGTGAAGCTAAAACCAAGTTTGTGGGGTCGCCACCCTTGTCCCATGGCCGCCATCTTGAAAATAGCGGTTGAAATGGTTTTAACGATATATCTCTTAAACTATTTATCTGATAATAAAACAATCTTAACATTATTTGTTGCAAATTAAATTCTCTACAACTTTGATTCAGTAACTTTTTGTCGTAGAACTATAAATAAAAAAGTTATAAGCGAAAATGTTCAGAAATTAGAGCTATTTATATTTTTCAATAAAACTTTTTTTATCATTTTACGAAGAAATGATATAAGACTATTTTTGTAGATTGTTTTTCGAGGAACAACTTTTATATACAACATTTTTTCATTACGTCAATAGCTAAGGTTTTACAGCGCTCTGAAGTGAGTACTATTTTTCAGTAGTAACTATACATAATAAATTGGCTATTGGCTCTTTTCCCAGACTCCACAACAATGGAAGCACACTGCAGAACATTTCAGCCCTGCTTTTCGACGTAAAAAAAAACGCACTTCCAGACTCTACCTCCTGGGTTGTGGGGAAAAGATTCAATAATTAATTATTAATAATATTGTAAAATTAATTATTAAAAATATTATTATAACAAAAATAAAATAATTACTGGTGACAAATTATTATTAGTACACACATAATATATCGTATTCTGTATAGTAAAGAGTACTTAAAATAGTACTCACTTCGGATGGCTGTAAAACCTTAGCTATTTACTTAATGAAAAAATGTTGTAAATAAAAGTTGTTCTACGAAAAACAATCTACAAAAATGGTCTGATATAATTTCTTCGTAAACTTATAAAAAAAAGTTTTATTGAAAAATATAAACATCTCTAATTTCTGAACATTTTCGCTTATAACTTTTTTGTTTATAGTTCTACGACAAAAAGTTACTGAACCTAAGTTGTAGAGAATTTAATTTGCAACGAATAATGTTAACATTGTTTTATTATCAGATAAATAGTTTAAGAGATATATCGTAAAAACCATTTCAACCGCTATTTTCAAGATGGCGGCCGTGGGACAAGGGTGGCGACCCCACAAACTTGGTGATAGCTTCACACTGACCCCCCCTACACATCAAAAAAATAAAATTGCGTCCTCTAAAAAATGCGACCCCAAATGTAACTTTTCAATGGACCAATTGTCTGTAGTAAAAGTTAATGACTGAAGTTTTAATATACTTTTCGATCGTGGAACTAATGATTCTTACTTCTCTTTCGACTTCATCCACTAATCACAATTTGTTCATGTTTATCGAGAGTCGAGACTTGTTAGCTGTTAGGTTATAGTTAATTTAAGTAGATCTACATATCAATTGCCGTGAAATATATATTTTATACATGAAACAAAACAACCATACCTACCCACTGAAATTAATAAAGAAAAATTGCAAGTTTAAAGAATCATTCACGTTTTTTTTATAGGTATAATGAATAAAGTTAAGCGCCTTATTCACGGTCCATTTGGCTGTACGTCCCGCCAAGGTCATACACGATGCACGACGCAAAACGACAGTGAATAGTATTGACGTACGTCAATAATTATTATTATTATGTTGCTGGATGTGCACGACCAATTTTTCGTCCAGCGAGCACCCCCACCACCGCGAACGTCGTGCAGATGGACAGTGAATAGCGCGGACGTACGTCAGAGCGGTCCTGTATCGTGCGTGCTCGATCGTGAATAGGCTTGCTGTACAGCAGATTAGCATTATGAGCTTGTCTTTCACGCAAATAGCATGTGTCAACAAATGGATCGTGAAACGATTACGAGGTTTATTGAAAAATATAAGTTGCACAAATGTTTATGGAATGTTTCCAGCGTCGATTAGATGCAAAAACAAAAAAGAATCAATGCTTTACAAAATCTAGTACCCATTACATATTTGGATGAAAAAATTATTATATACGTTTATGATAAATTTTTTTCATCCAAAACCTCTTCCTTTTTCTTTTATTCTCTTCTGCTGCTGACAATATCAGAAGAACTCCCATTTTTTGGCGTTTTGATAAAGCAGGTGGCATTTTCACACACGTCCTCTCGTTAACTTCGTTCGATTTAAATGCCATGCTTGATGCGCGCACGATCGTCAGTAGGATACATCCAGCACCGCAGCCTTGAGCTGACGTACAGCGGGGATGGACCGTGAATAAGGCGCTTTATGTGGTATCACCATTGATATAGAAAGAATCACTGGCTCTTTGGTAAATGCTATCCCTTCCCCGCTTTTCGCAACTTTATACAATCCCTGCTGTTGAATTGAAAACTCACGTACGAAATTCAAATTGTATGCAGTCCTATACAAATGCATTTATTTGTCTGCGTTTTTTATTGAAGTAACATAATATATCGGCACTCGTATTACGGTAGTAAGGGGAAATTCAAAGCAATCTATTTTTTTCCTCTAATTCTCGCGATTGACGCGCCTACTTGCAAAAATTACTTTTTTTGTGGTGTGTTAAAATTTTATACGTTTTACAGGCAGATTTTCTTTTCGGTATAAGGTACTTATTAGATGTGCTAATTGGTATTGAGTGGGTGTGTTGTTTTCTTATGCTGTCATATTATTTACAAGTACTCCAAAATTAATAATGCGCATGCAAATCTTCGCTAATTGTCGTATTTCCGAAAACACTCGAATCATTGAATCGTAAGAGCCCTAAACAATGCACTTGCATTTTACACCTTGTTCAAAAGAAATAGAAGTCAATTCACGGTCATACACAATCAAAAACAAATCGGGCGGTAGGTGACGGTAGCCTGTCAGTCAAAAAACTTAAAAATCCGTCAGTCGTCTTTAAATATTGGTGGTGACTGCACGTGTTCTCTCTGTGTGGAATTATATAGAGCTGCTATTACATACCCTTCTTCGTTTTGTTTTTAAAGGTGAATTGAATTAATCGATGAAATGATTATTTACACAGGTGATAGCAGTAGGGAAAGTAAAAATGAGAGAGAAGAGCATAATGAAAGTTCCGATGTATCTACAATGTCAGAAATAAAGATAATCCTGATTTTGATTGTGTTTTTTATTTATTTGTAATTGTAATAATATTGTGGAATGATCAGTACTGTAAATACTTTTGAACTGAGATTTTAATGATTAGATTTATATGGTTTAAATATAAACATGTGTTTGAAAACCATATTTTTTACAATATAAATTTTGTGTTATTTTAACCTTCTTTTCTTCCATCATTACACCAGCTTCAGTAAGACACTTTAAAAGTACTATAAAATTTTCCAAGTAAATCAATCCAACAAAGATAAGATATTCGCAATCGTGGGGTTATCCTCGCTATTTACTCACAAGGAATTATCGAAACAAAATCGTTACTTACAAATAAATATTAATCTCTTTTAGCACAAAACACATAATTTGACTAAAATATTATGCATGAAGAAAATGCAATTAACCACTCTATATACATATCATCTTCGGACGCTCCGGGAATATGACAGTTGCCGAACAGTGACGAAGATTTCTATGCGCATTATTACTTTTGGAGTACCTACTGTACTTATTTTTATCCTTTATGCCAAATCGTTCAGAGAATTGTAGAATTTATTTGTAAAAGTTTAAGTAGAAAAAAACGGGACAGTCAGCATTTTAAGGCCATTTTCTCAATATTTTATTAACTATTTGCTGTTTTTCTATCTCTAAATTATACCTAAAAGAAAATACAACCTTCGTGTAGGCGTTCTTGAGAAATTGTATTAGAAATTGAAGTTTATTACCCGCTATCGACGTGTAAGTATCCCGACCATACGGAGTATTTCCCATGTTCCGGGTACCCCTGAGGCTCGTAAAGCCGTAAACTACGGAACACAGGCAGCTTACTGGGTCAGAATATTAAATAACGTTCGTCCTACAATCCTTATTTAGGTTACGGGGAGGCCATTAGGGTACTAGGATCAGTTTATCAATATTTAGGTATGGATGGCACTGTGAGACTATAAAATGGTTTAACATAAGCTCTTGTTAGGTAATTTTAGTGACTGTATTTTAAACAAAAGACAACATCTATAAAACGTAGCGCAACGCTCGTAATTTTATATTTCTGTAGTTAGCTTGGAATTTTGTACATATGTTTCGATAATTTTCTACCCAGATTCAGTTTAAAATATTACGTAATTAAAAGATGCAATCTAGTTGAGTAACGGGATTTTTAAAAAAGCCCGTGCATCCAAACTAACTGATTGTCTTTGTAATGGGGAGATACCTAGATAAAGATTTTGTGTGGGCAAGTTTAATTTTATCTCCATCTAATTTTGCATGATCTACCAATGAAAAGAAAAGAGGCATTTCTCTCTTCTTTTTTTAAATAAAATCAATAAACAGAGTACTATTTCTGCCATTCTGCATACCTATCGATTAATTTGCAATCAGAATATTGTCACAGATAACGCAAGTAACGCATCCGCTTACACAGACTATACAGATTACGTAAGCGTGTCGTGCGTCGCGTACGTGATGCGGCATACGAATAATTGCATGCGTTACGGCCTGCGGGCTTCGGCCCTTGTATGCATTTTACAAGAACATAACATGTGCTCCCAGCGACTATGCGAAATTTTCGTGTTAATTAAGTACGTACTATTTTGACCGTAACTATATACGGGATGGAATTTTGAAATGCCACCTACAGGGAAAGTTCTATTAATAACTACTGTAGATACATTTTCTATATTTTCAATAAGTATAGAAAAATAAATTCAACGATTTTTGAAAATTCGGTTGCCTGTCTCAAATGAAATTAATTTTAATTTAACTCCCTAACAAAGTTGATAATTTTTAATACCTACGTATGTATCTATGTGTCAATAAAGTATTGATTTAGATATATCTACTATGGTATTTGTCTTCCATAGTGAGATGGGGCGGAAATTCTTTCTCACGGGAAGGATAAGAAATCTGTCATGTATGATACACGCCGTCAACTTCCTTGCTTCGGGCACTTTGTGTCGTCTATATATCACTTCTTTTTAAGATTTATCAGACATCATACATCAAATATACATAGAGCTTTACCAAAGATCTATATGTGTGTGGAATAGATAAAATTTCTTGAGTGATAATGCCGTCTTCTGTGCTGGACTAGTTATAAGTTTTATTTTTAAGAATTTATCTTATTACTTATGCCAGTTATTTTAAATATATTTATGCCAGTACAATAAAGTGTAAATAAATAAATAAATTAGTAAAACATTCTAAGGCAATATCTATACTTGCACTGCGATAAAAGACTACGTATAGATCTTCAATTATTATTAGGTATTGTTTCCTATTTATGTGATTATCTCACAACAATGAATATAATTATGTAGATGTTATACATAATTTGATAGATAGTCTGTGCCTCTGCGTAGAGGTATTCAAAATGACCACTAAGATGAACATAAATCTCCACCAACGTACAAATTCCCACAAGCCCTAAGCACATAGAGTTACCAAGAAAATATCGCTGTAAAAATCCTTAAGGCTTTCAAATGAAGTCGTTCAGTTGTTCGCGGCAACATATTAGTTTGTCGAACCCTCGTCTCCGCACCGCACAGCCTCCTCGCTCCAGATTACGTGATATCGCAGTGGATTGAACGCATATGAGCATTTATCGGGAATCGCTTTTCTCTGTACATCTGATATGACTTCAGTAGTTCAAGTATTCTGTAATGATATTCCGCTCCTTTATTATACACTCATTTTAATACTGATTCTCTTTTGTTTATAAAGTCAATTGTTAATGCTCTGTCAGCAAAATTTCGAACTTTTTATTTATTATTTATGAAAAATTATGTATCATTTTTTATTAAAGTAACGTATTCTTGAAATTTATATAGGTAAATACATGCAAACGCTATGAAATGAGACCTTTCGTGTTTTTGCGAACCTCGGTTGTAAAGACTCAATAATAATATCTCGATTTAGGTTCCGTGAATTGACCGCGATTCTGTAACGATTGTGCTTTGGAGCGATGTTATCTAATCGACGGACCAATCCGACTGGACTGGCTGAGATTTGCTATCATGTTGATTAAATCTCAATTGATCAGACGTGCAAAATGTGGCTTATCTCTGTTACGGTTAAACAATTTAGTGCTTTGTGAGGAGACAAGATAACAAGTGAGGAAATATTATCTAATTCATTACGATAGGAAGGTGTGCTTATTCTAAATATGATAATTAATAATTTACAAATATGTTCTGAGAGTTAATATTTCATATCTATATTTAATTACTTTTAATTAATAAATATTTAATGTAAGTGATGTACATTATGTTACCTCTTTACCTTTATTTCAAGTACATTAATCGCGTCATTTCTTACAAAATAATTTCTCAAAAAATATCCATATCCTTTTATGTCAAGAACAAAAATAATAAGGGTAAAGAATCAAATGCACACAGAATAGCCGGGAGCGAGTGTCCCATCTGAACCCTTTTATGTTCGTCTGAGTCCTTCCACAGATTATGTAAATTCGCTTGTCATTGACACTCGTAGGAAACAAAAGTACTGGCCATTTCATTTGATCTATGTCTAATGGAAATATGGAGCGTTTGTTTGGAACTGTGGTGTCTGGAACAATATTTTATTTATGTTGTTAAGACTTATTTTTTCTAAACATTTTTTTGTAATAAATCATTTAGCTTGCTTAGCACATAACGTTTTAGAATAATTATTGTTTGAAATGACTTTATGTAAAAAGTAACAGATAGGTACATAGTTATTTCATATTTTCTACTGTCCCTACGTAATAGTTAATTAACTAGTTAGTTGATGATTTATTTCATTTATTTCTTCTAAGATTCGGTTTATTTTCGTTTATGTTCCATATGCAAAGACAATACCTATCTGCCTTCTATTTGCTTATTGGCAATAGCTGTTACTCGTAGCAACCTGAATCAGTTTATCGTTACGGTTCCCCACATTCTCCTAGATACTAGCTATTTGGCTACGAAGGTAATACTATAAAAGCCAGCATAATTTGCTTCTGCAAACATTGCTGAATCGTTATAATGCCACGGACGTTTAACCAATATGTGTAGAGTATCATTATGACTTGGGGAAGCTAAGGGACCTTTTGGTGTTATTGGTCAAAAGCTATCCTTTTTAATGACATTCCATTTTCCCACGTGACTGCGTTCACGTTCCAAATATTTGATTACGAAATTAGTTAAGCTTTTCAAAGGTTTTCCATGTAGGTGTATTCAGGTTTTTCGTGGAGTACCTATTTCAACAAAGCGAGTACGATTTTAAAAATAACAGTTTTTTAATTCTTTGGACTACTCGAATAAAGTTTTTATGGACTTTTCATAGAAAGAAATAAAACTTTTACATTAATTAATGTAAATAGCAACTAAAGGCTTTATATCATTAGCATTAAAAGCTCCTTACAGTCCTAAGTAGAGTTTAATTAGAACGAAAATGAGAATAAACGGATTAATTTGTTAGAAACAAAGTTGTTGTTCTGTCCGAGGAATTTCAAAGTATTCAGTATAAGACAGCTGGATCCGTCTTTACTTAATTAAATGTATCCTATCTCTCTCTTTAATTGATTATGTAATGATATATTAAGGAATTGTTTATATCATTCGAAGTTTATAATGTAAGGTATTGTTTGTATCATTCGTATTTGTTTATGATGTATCTTTACATTAGTCTTTTTTTTTACTGTAGATAGGGAAGCGCTTGACCACAATCTCGCTTGATGTAAAGGTAAGATGTAGTCTATGATGGTACGCGCTTCCCTAGTAGGTACCCGTTCACTCTACGCTTGAAGAAAATGTTGGGGATGTAGAGCTCAACCAATTTTCTTATTAAAAAAATATGTAATCTATATACCTATAAACCAATTTCGTTACACATATTGAGTGTAGTTTTTATTTTATAGGACTTTAATGGAATGGATTGTATAAAACTTGATTTTGTGTTCTTCAGTAAACGAATAGAACCTACGTAATTTCTACGTATAGCTTACAAGCTTAGATGAATAATGCTGAAGTTTATATTTAACTTTTTGTTACAAAAAGCAGTATCAATTATGGTATTATGTACATTGTGCTGTGGTTGTAAGTCATGGCTCAAAACTAGGTCACATTACTTTTGCTCTAGCTACAGTGTTGTCGCTTATAGCGGGTTAAATTTACGCGTGTTTAAGAGGTCATTTTATACAAAACTTAAATTTGCCTCAACGAATAACAAGATTTCAGTGGAAAAATGTTAACTTATTTGTGTCACGCGAGTAGTAAAATTTAGGTTAAAAATATAAGTTAAATATTTTATGAACAAAATTATTTTTATTACCCTCTATGTACAAAATTTAGGTTTTTGTTGTTTACTTTACCTGATTTATGTAGACGCGGAAAACCTACGACGAGAGATATTCACAACTTCGTGCAACAAAATAGAATTGCTGTTAAGTGTTTTTTCGTGAAATCCTGAAGTGATTTCAATAACCTATAAGTTATAAGGTACCTTGGATTAATAGGTACCTTAGTTAAGTTATACCCAATTTATGCGAATAGGTACATTGTATTCGAAAGTACATACACAAATTGTGATAAGACTTTTAAGCACTGAAGCATTACAGAGCTGATTTTAGAACAAAATATATGGTGGAATAAACGTAGGTGCTTTTGATTGTCGGTCGGACAGAGGACGGGCAAGTATTAAAATTAAACTCTTTTGGCTCCTCGCTTTACGCTGAATATTTCAAAGCAATTTGTTAACTCAGACGTCGGACACGAGGATTAAACGTCCCAAATTTTGGGGAATTATATAAGCTCTGTGGCACTATTTACGGTACTAAATATTTCGATTATGCTCTGAGCTGTTTAAGTAGTTGCGGTCAACAGGATTTAGTTTATTAAAGCAGTACTAAGGCTTGAATATTATATCCATACAAGTATTGCATTATATCCGTCGTTTTATTTAGATAGTACACTTCTATATATATTATATAGGTAAGTTTCGCTACGTAAGCTCCCAAAGGACACGACTGATATTATGATTGTTGCTCTTTGAAACTTGCTATAAATACGATCAAGTTTTTCATTACGATATGATAGCGTATATTATGCGTTCAGGTATTGTATCTATCTATCAAATCTTGTAAGAAAATTTAAAGGATCAAACTATCTGTGTAATTCTGGTGACAAAAAATACCTCAATTTCTTAAAGCAAATGTAGTGTGTTTGGGCATTATGAACAAAAAAATAGTGAAATATAATAATATATCCCAAAGTGGTTTCTTTACTTTTTACTACTATCGTCAAAAACTCTTTAACTTCCGCCTTAAAAGGCAGGGATTTGAATAAAACTTTTCACTCCTTTGAAGATAATTTTGTTCTAGAGAAATTTTCTTTATACTTACTTGTTATTCATGATGGTTTAAACTTTTTTACACATTCAAAAATCAAAAAAGGTCGTAAATAATTCAAAACAAAAAGGTTTCTCAAAATTGATGTAAGAACATATAAATAAACATACTCTACGCTTAGAGCATGAATGATACTCTACGCCACGAATTGAAACATTCTATTCAATCTTTACTGAAACATGAGTAGTTACTAAAGTTTAAGTTCCTACAATTATTTTTACGTCTAAGCTGATTATTTTTAAACATTTTATCTAGTAATGAACCGATCAATGAGAAAATACGCATTAAGTATAAATTAATTGTTATATTATTAGGAGTACCAACCTTCAATGGTAGGTTACCACATAATGATGTGGTTTTTGTTTCTTATTTGTTAAAACAGGTAGTTAAGTGTTTTTAATCAAACGCAGTAATATTACAATTAGTTAGAGTCCATACGTCCAAAGTTAAAGTCCATAAGCATACAAAATGCTCTTCAACCTCCGTATCGTTATGAAACAAAGAACAACAAGAAACAAAATTGAAGACAGCACGGAGTTTGGAAAGTTTATCTTTCATATTAGCTAGGTCAGCGAGTTAGCAAAATTAGGCCAGGTCTAAATTTAATAAGCGACGGCAAGGCAAATTAATATTTTATTTTACAGCTGTATAGTTATAAGGTTATTATAACTATTTACTAGCTGGTAAGGTTTATTTATTACTGTGCCCTGCGGTTTTACCCGCAGTGCTCCACTCCTGTTAGTCTTAGCGTGATGATATGTAGCCTATACTCCTATAGTCTTCCTCGATAAATGGGCTATCTAACACCGGAAGAATTTTTCAAATCGGACCAGTAGTTCCGGAGATTAGCGCGTTCAAACAAACAAACTCTTCAGCTTTATAAATTATAATATAATATTAAGTATAGATTAAGAAGAAACTATTAACTATTTACTATATGATACCAAAGAGAATACTTCGTTTATTTGAATTATTGGGGAATAACTAGCTTTGTGCATAATAATAAAGTTAAATACTTAGTATATATTTTCAAGAATAAGGAATCGCCGTAGGCTCAGATTGTGAAACGTGTGTATTGCATTCGAGTTTACATTCTGTATCTATTCAACACCAGAAATGCTTTCAAAAACACTATTATGACACTATAAGACTTTTTTCTCTTGTATATGTAACAAGGATAACCGTAAAAACCATAACGTAATAGGCCTTTCATTTAAAGTTCTGAATGAGGAAAACTTTGCACTTTTCTTTTACTTCACAACGTAAGCGTTTTCCTTAATGGAAACTTTACGCTTAGCTTATTTCAAGTGTGACGCAATAGTGTAAGCGGCAACTGTAAAAAACCAAAGATGTCTGAAAATGTAGCTGTGGAAAATTACGTGGTATTTTTGACAAAGTATTAATGTTTGAAGTTTTTGTCCTTCGATGATATGGCACTGGGAATATCCACAATCGTTTGGAATAACAAGGAGCTTTGTGTTGGAACATAAACTAGGTATTGTCCCCGATACACCTACATTCTCACCTTGGATATCAATGAAACCGAAAATAAAGGAGCAGCTCATGGAGTACTTTTGATATATGCTTGTTTTAGTTAATATTTTATGATAAATGAAGACTGTGTTATAACTTATAACACACATTTCTATCAAAACATAAAAAACCAGGAACTTATAAGACGTCACTTATTTACACATAGCCAAAAAATACGAAGGTACCTAGATGATGAAAAAAAAAAAAAAACTTTAAGAGCAACGTGTAAAATGAAGTGTGTCAATAGAGACATAGTAATATCGTCGCGGTTTTATCAAGCATTTCTAGGAATGTCGGTCATCACGCTCCAGTTCACATGATCGTAGATATTTGTAGAACAAATGGCAGCTACAAGGTCTAACGTTAAAAGAAAGGAACATTGACCAAATATGTATGAGTCCTTTTGATCGTAAAAAGGACAGGGAATTTACCAAGAGAATTAATTTGTTAGTTGGAATGATATAATATAGCCAAGTGACCTTTTAGCTTGTTGTTGTTTTTGATCAAATCGTGAAATCGCAATGCCCGTATAGTGCCGTTAGCCAATGTCAACCGTTTCAGACGAGTTTCGTGATTTCGTCTATCCAATTTCGTCAAAAAGTTTTTCACTAAGTAAACGATTGGATTACTTTTATTTTCTTGACGTAGAGGGTACTCAGATTATTCGAAGGTAATGTTAGCACAGATTAGAAAAGTTACCGAATTGCTTTAGTTTGTAAATATGAAGGGTCTTTCTGAGGAACATTTTGTTTAACTTTATGGAACAATATTTTAGATAACAATATGTATTAGAGAATTAGGAAACACAAAAATTGTAGATAAAAGCAAGGAAATTAAAAAAGCTTCGCAATCGTACTGTTCATTTTCAGGAGAAAAACGATTCGTTCTAATTGGCATAAGAAAAGTAAGAAGTTTATACAAAGTTTTTATTGTAAAGTACGGGAATTTTAATAAATTTATAAAACTTGTATAAATATATCATATGTAATGACTTAAATGATGGTTACTTAAAACGTGGTTACTTAAAATTAATCTTACAAACAACTAAATGTTCTATTCATTTAATCTTTATTGTTAAACTTCTGTATATACGGGAATGGTAACTTTTATCCAACTGTGTCTTATATTTGATTTAATTGTATAAAGTTTTGAATGTAAGGAAACTTGGAGAAGGGGCTTAAATAATTGCTAACTTAACTACTATACCTTCTATTATTTCTTGTTTAGTAAAACAACTTGTTTAGACTCTCCGCATTATACTTGTCTAAAGTTTCAAATAATAATTTAATTTATAATTGTTTATCTTATTTAAGTTTGAAGGGTAAAAAGATTCTATTAAATTTATTAAATTATACGAGTGACTGTATATAAATGTATCCTATATTGTAGATTCATGAGGGAAATATCTCTATTTATTTTATGTTCATATTTGTGAGTATGTAAAAAATATTATACTACAATTTCTATCATGCATCACAGTAAGAAAAATTCATCTGTAATGTATGGTAACATAGAAGTCAGAGGAAGGTTACAATTTATGCACGCACGTGTACAGTACGGTCGGCACAACAAATGCCGTTGAATAAAACAAGCCGGTTTTATATGCGGACGGTACCGTGCTACGGACTTTCGGGAAATTTCTACTACGAATTATATATGAGGCCGGAGACTGAGAGGGAAACTTTGTAATAATTGTATTTGTAAGAGTTTTTCAATTGCCTCGCCTCTTTGTAACAAATTTAATAACCGAGCGGCGAGCTTAGATTATAAATGGATAAATAATTGAGTTTTTAACAAGGATATTAAAATTGAGAACACAAAATATCAGCTTAATATTACGACGTGTTGTCTTGTATAAAGTTGTATTATAAGTGTGCATGTATATAGTTTTTGTGATGAAGACGAATAGCATTCCTGTAAAGCCATTTATTATAAAATAGAAAGGGAAGCGAGCAAAGGAAATGTGTCATCCTTAAACGGAAACGGGAGGAGATATTGTATAGAGATCCAATGTGTTGGCCTTATGACGTGATTTTCTGTAATACAGTAATGTGTTTCCCAATGGGAGCGTGGCCCCATTTGTGTCAAAATTAGGTCAATTAATTTTTAGAATGCCTGCAGTTTTCCAAGTTTACAAAATCACCGCTAATATATTCTAGCAATCTGTAATATTTACGAACATCCAAAATCAGTGCAAAACATACCAAAGTACCTCTTTTAAGAATGTTCAAAACAAAACGTTGTATAAATCTCGCAGCGAAGTTCCCAAACAACCTTAGTTGAATTTAATAAGGTCATAAAACACTTGCTAACAAAAATATTGCGAGAGGAGAGTCGCAAACAATATCATTGGAACAAAACGCGACGGCCGGGCCTCATAAATATACCGCTTATACAGATTCACGGTTTCTAAGAAGCTTTGGGCATATTTACAATGTAAGACGCTTTATCATGCCTTCTTATCAATGGTATTATGAAAGCTAGAAAGGTAGGTTTATTTACTAAGACTAACTGAATATTTACATGAATGTATAAATGTTTGAATGTTGTGAATAGGGGAATGTTTGTATAGACGGCGTTTATAGACTTCTCAGGCATTAACTTAAATCTGTATGATTTATTTTAAATAAAATATGTTTGAGATGTAAAGATATTTTATAAATGCTCCTTTGATATTTATTTCAATATCAATAAGTAGGTAAAGCTTTTCGGTCAAAGGTGATAAAAGGTGTACAACGGAGATGTGATGGTTGTCATTAATTAGTTGTTGTAGACGTTTTTGTTTTTTTTTCTGTATTTTCCGCATGAAGGCGCATTTCTACACAAACCGGTTTATAAATATGTAATTCTGCGATGTTTGATATGGTTAGAAATGCTAGGAGTATATATATCCCTATGTCAATAGTAATACAATGAAATATATATTTAAATATATTTTATATCCGTGGTAATGGCGTTGGAAGTTACTGTGGTAGTTAACAGCCTCCGACGGAACGACACCGTAATAACATTTCCTGATTCATAAATGAATTTTCCACAACATTTTGCAATTTGTATGAAATTGTTGATTCATTTCGCATTCAGTAAAGTTTAATTTGCACACGATGGATTTCCTTTCCACGAATTAAAAATATTGTTTTAAAGAACAGTGAGAAAAATCTTGTTAACATGTTTAAAACACAGAATACTCTTTTATACGATTTATTTCATATTTAAATGAAAATTTAAGTATAGTGAGAAATTTCACAGTGATAATAAATATGACAATATTGCTACATAATCGCCATATGTACCTATATGTGTGAAATATAATTGTAATTTGATAAATTTTTAGTGATGAAAAAAGAAAAATTCTTGTTGCAATGTTAAGGTATTCTATTTACCAATCAACTAACCACGTAGATTTTACTAAATTAACTACTTCACAAGTATCTCACAATAGCTATAAACAAGCATCACAATTCACAAGAGAAATTAAACTATTTAACTTAATATATCACACTACCAAAGTAACGAGGCATGCAATATGGCCTCAACGCATTAGACGACTAATGTGAAATGTATTTCAAGCACCACTTACCTAATACATTGCTTGAAGTTTTCTACTAATAAAACCTCGTTTTATTTTGTAATGTTTTTATTTTTCCCGCCTTAGTACTTATCGTTATTAATGTATTGCAAATTGTTACAGATTAAGTTTCTTACCTTTTTTTTTAGTTTATATTTTGTTAATAATTATAAGAAAGTCTTAATGAGATTAAAATGCCTCCTATATATCAATGAATCTAAAAATCATGCATATAAATTAATACAACAATTAGACAATATTAGATCAATGTGCAGCTTAAAAACAAGACAAGTAGTTTATATGTTCTCTACATTGATATACTAATACACATTCTCATTGCAGGCTGCTAAACAAACAAAAGATATAATAGGAAATATTCCCTCTAGCATCTAACGACTTCTTGCAACAAACTAGCAGCCCGGCCGTTTCTTTATTGGCTAGGCTCCGTAATGACAAGAGGTCCGTTAGTCATGCTGCCTCCACACGATCCTAAGCGTCCCTTTGTGTTGTGAAGCACGTATTCAATCAAAGGATTGCTGGCTGCTGCGGACACCACTAAGTCTCTTATTTATTTCACACTTTTTACAATGAAACTAGCTTTGCATTCTTCGCAAATACTTTCACTGTGACTTTGTGAAACTTTATAATTAATATCGTTGAATTGAAATAGAGAATGTAAATTTAGATATATCTAAAATGAGGTCTCCAAATTTAGATACCTATTCCACTTTCTCTCTGGGTTATATCCTAAAGTTTTATTTTATGAAACCTTGTTTAATTATAAAATCTAGATACTGTGACGACATGGTTGCGATATTACGAAAAAAGTTAATTGTTTTTTTTTGTCAAACATTGAACAACATATTTAAGACCAACCAAGATCATTGCGATCATTTGATCCGTATGAAATAAAAATGCTATCTATATGCAGCTCCATTTATTTGTGAAGTTTCAATTCTCAATCAATCTCAGATCATTTGCCGTTAGTTATAATTCCATGAGGAAAATTCCTCACTCAACAACTAAGTCATGTAAAAATTAAAGCTAGTTAAAAATGCTTCGCAAACTGCCTAACTTCCGAAGCAAGCAAACAATAGTTGGTATCCGTAGTATGTTATTCATTAAGCTTACCTGGCTCTATTAAACTTGAACGGGCCGGGTCGCTTTTGAATATGGTTGCAAAATAATTCAGTTCGCTTTTTGACCCTGTTAAACGAGCTGACGAGGTACATCGAATAATTGGATAATATACTATGATGTTACACGCTACTCATGAATATTATGATATATAGTAATGATATTATAAGTTACTTCTGTTCTTTGAAAAAACAAGAGAACAAAATAACACATCATCTTTTCAAACGCTGCGTAAAGATTTTCTAACAACTTTTTCTCATAATATAATTCAACGTTACGAAATCTTCAAGAGCGCGTTAATTATAACACGAATGTAATTGAAATTCAGCAACAGTCCTAAGCTAATAATGAAATGAGATACGCAATTAATTTCTAGCAGACAAAACAATCGCAATAGTCGAGTGGAAACTTCATTATCTACAATTTAATTACTTCTCTCTCATTATTTTGTATACCAGCCCTGTTTTAATATGTATTCGATGTGGGGAATGTTTGAATATGTATTTATTTACGTTTGTCGGCAGAAGTAGAATCTAATAAGGGAAAAAGATGAATAGAACGGGACGGAAATAATTTTAGATTCGTTATAGTAAATACTTTTTATATGATTATGTAGATACAGTTGAAGATAGCTACGTCGTAATCGTAGCTTTGCTACGACGTTAAAGTTGAGCTTTAAAATGTTGTGACGAGAACGTAATCTTTTAAATAGTTTATGTTTACTCATGATAAAACATAATTCTAATTTGAAAACTGTTTTATCTGCAAAGACGATATATTATGTATAATCTAGTTATTATTTAGTTATATCTAGGTATAATGTATATTTTACTCTTTAATCATGTTAACTTGTATGTCAATAAACACTTTTTTATATTCATTTATTTTTATTTTTGATCTTAAACACCATCAATATAACATGATATTAAAGAGGTTCCACGTTGCATCGGTCAATACGTGACTTTTGTTAACGAAGCCCCGTCAGTGACCCCGACATGGCTCTAAGAAATAGCATTTCCTTTCTACGAACGTGTTTCCAAAAAATATTCTTAAAAAAATGAACGAATCTTTATTGTAATTGTTCAGGTGTTCCAATTACTGGCGGTGATATTTTCAGTACCCTAAGAATAGCGAAATTGAATTTCCAAATTCTACAAATTAATTTTAAGTAAAATATCCTCTTAATATAATTTTGATCGTTGCTTATATTCGCTAGGTAATTTCATCATTAGAGAAACGAGATTCAATAAGAATAATTATATTAAAATGTTATTTATAGAGAGACCTTGTTGTTAAAACAGTTTTTCAAAGAAAAATACTGGTCGGGCTGTTATGCTTGTTTTTAATCCTCTGAAATAAAAGTCTGTTATTGTATTTATCATACCGTTCACGAGATGGATCATTTCAATATTTCCAGTTATGGCAAGCACACGTAGCCGAATGTGCCCATTAAAAGAGTTTCGACTCGCATCGACCATTAGGAAATTGCCTGTTATTTCCAAATGTGAATTTGACTTGAGAAAATATGTTTAACTCGCATCTTATCTTACCTACGATTTGGTATACATCTTGTAACTTATATGCTTTCAGGTTATTATCTTATTTTATTCGATAACTTTTATGTTACGCTTGGGAATAAAAGTTGTAAAAGTTATTTCTGGAAATTGAGACTCATTTACTTTATAATACTCATTTTTAATTTCATTTGTGTTTGTTTGTAACCGATTTTGGATCTCTTATTAAGGATTGGTAACAATACAATAATTTCATTGGACTAAGCGTGTTTTTAGTTTTTTTTTTTTTAATATTAATTCTCTGCTAATGAAACCACTTTTGCTCCTCATTATGGCACCAAATTGACCGCTAGATCATACGTACAGTTCACAGTATAACAATTCATTGTAATATTCTAAGATAGTACTGTAAGTAAAATCTTAAAGTATCCACCGCAATGCAATAGACATAATTATTTATCATTATATAAATAAGGTACATATTATTTAGTAGGTAATAGAAGTAAAACACATAGAGCAATATATTTATCTGCTACATGTAACGTAAAAATATTTAGATAAAAGTATTACAGTACGTATGTTCGTGTAATCTATTCTCAGACGATAAGAGGTTGTGTCTTAACATTCTATACAAGCAACAGACAACACTAAACTTTATGAAGCGTTTTAAAACTAGTTTTCGCGTTGAAGCTTTTACGGGCTAAAGACATCACTTGAATCTTACCTTTGACCGATGTGCAATGTACCTTTGGAATTGTTTAACCTTACCATAGTATCGGAATTATTTAGTAGCTATTCATAGGTTTATTGCTCTATGTTTCTCTGACTATTAACTATTTATTAGCTGACCGTACGTAACGATACGTAATGCATTCAACGTATGCTGGGTAGAAGTTTACGACCTTTTCACCGACCTACCTGTACCTGTATATTTATACACAAAAAAAAAAAACCTTAAAATTTGGTCAAGCTTTTTGGAGGAGTTTGGTTACAAACACTGTTACGTAATGTTCGTTTTTATATGCGTATTGATTGCAGTTTCGGTTAATATGTCGTATGAAAGCATTGAAAATATATTTTCAGAAATATGTTGACGTTATTTTTAAATTTTTAATTAAAAAAGTTATGAAAGTCCTAGTAGGGCTGTTAGAAACTTTCACATCGTTTTCTACTTTTATTTAATTTTAAGTACAATTTCTCGATAAAATTAATTTATTTTCTTGCACTTCTAGAAACTTCGCTTCATAATTATTGGATCACTATTTCAACTGGTGAACGTGACAAATAGAGTTCATTGCACTTATAACGTAGTTTCGATTTCTTACCACTCGACTCTTACAATTAGGTAACGAGAAAATAATTTAAAAAGTTTTATGTTTCAAATACATACGTAAACATAAACGTATTTGAATGTAATGTTTCAATAGCAATTATAAGTGATTTCGTAAGAGACAAATGTTTCTTATGTTTTTTTAATATTTTTTCAATTCATCAGTCTCCAAATTATTCTGCCAATACATAAACACGTAAACACAAGCCTGGAAGCCTATCGAAAGCTTAACACTCTTTCCCGTAGCAAAGTTTCTGCTGACGTGCAAGACACAACTTACCTAAGACAACACGGCTAGGGCATACCCTTTGACATGAACTTATCTTTCAAGTGGAGATGCGTTTAAGTGCTTTCTAAGTATAACTTTGAGTAAGGTTTCACTTGAGACATTCTGGCCTAACCGACTGTATGAGATTTAACGTGAACCACAGGACACATAGGTACTATTTTATACTGTTAAATAAATTAATAGTAATATAAAAATAACCGTAGTATAAAATATTTAACTACTTGTGATAAAATAAGCGAATAGACTTTACTGCTCTTTAATATGGTGCTCATTAAACATGTGTAAAATAAAATATAGTTTTGACTATGTAAGTAATAAATAATGTTTGGGGGAGGCCTATGTCCTGCAGTGGACGTCCTGAAAGGCTGGAACGACGACGACGAAGTAATAAATATAACTATAGAACAAGAATGAAAATAAATGTTAAAATCTTTATAAAAGTTTGTTTTTGAACAGAGGTTGTAAAATGTGCTATTGAATATTTTCCAGTTTTATTTATAACTAGTATTTATCTCGTTCTCGAAAACATATATCTATATGAAATAAATACAACCAAATATCGTTACAAATTGCTCGAATCTGATACACGGGATATGAAGAGTCGGTTCTAAATGATTGAAAAATTGATTGGAATGATTGGTAGGGCCGTCCATTGATTGCTACGTCTGGTGCCCTAACCACCCTTAACGGACTCGCTCAAGCGAATTACTCAAATTTCAATTGGTTTTTCCGATTGAAAACAATGGAAGAGCGAATAAATTAGTCTCAGATTAATTTAAATTTAAGTAATATGAAAAAGGATTGGTGTCTTTTTCTATTGTAATATAAAAAAAAAGACGGGTTGCACTCCGGGAGTGCCGGCAGAAGTGAAAACTTTCTCTCCATCCGTCTTACGCTTTTTCGATCAGGTCACGTGTCCTGACGCGAGTTTAAGATTTTATACCCATTACAGAAAAAGTGCTCAACGCCGCTAAAGAAGTTTTCACTTCAAAAAAAAGTTTTTGATATTAAGAAAGCAATGTTTTAATCGCAATCATGGTTTAAATATTCTCTGTAATTAATGGTAGAGTAGATTTATCTTTTTCTACTCTAAGAGAAGAAGAAGAAGATTTATCTTTTTGACTAAATCATAAAGTATAAACATTTAATTTTGTACTCTATAATCAAATTAAGTAATACTAACTGTAAAATGTATTGAGTAAAAAAGTTCTTTTATCAGAATTTGTAGTTTAATATATTACGTGACAAAAAGAATAAACCTGAATGGATTCCACGAAATATTTATTATCAAAGGCAATTGAATAAAAACGTAATAAATGTAATATACTTCATTTCTACATTACATTAAATATAAAATTAGGCGTCACAACGAGTCGTCTTTCAGAACATTCAAATTCCAGATTACTTACGCTCAGAATAATTTCACTCACAAAAGTAATCGAGAATATTAACAAAGTCTTCTTCGAGTATTTTTACGTGCGTAAACTTTTACAAGTGAAGTGAAAAATATCTTTGATGTTATGTTTTGATATGGAGTCTGGGCTTAAAATATTTTTGTTCAACACACATAAAAGTTATTTATGTTTATACTTACGTTTTCTACACAGCTATACAGCAGACATACTTTTTGATTCTATCAAGTATCAAGATAATTCTAAGATAACATAACATAAGAATATAACAACCAATCTCAATTGATATGCCGACAATATAAACTTGATTCTAATTATTTTCTCACAAAAGAGGTATGAGATATTAGCGAAGATAATGGATTTGAAATAGATTTTTAATCACCTTTGTTCTTAAAGCTAACAATTACTTATTCCTCATTCCTCCATCTCTTTGTTACGATCCAATAGCAGATAGTCATTCATTATTTTTACTTCCTGTTTTAATGATTTGATAAGTTTTGTTTTCTGTTACACATGTAACAGTAACTAATTACCATAAAAGCGTAGATTAATAAGTCTAAAACATTTCCTTATTCTAATTTCTGGACGTATTCCTAGTGAGGGTCACTATAAATGACAGTGACTGATGGAGCCTGCTACATCATTCTGGGATTAATTACAAACATATTGTTCGACCAGCTGGCAAACATGTGTCGTTTAAGATATTCCTGTGACATTCCTTCATTATTTAAATACTAGTAGGAAAATTTCGGTAGGCATGAGTTATTTCATTGACTCTAGATTTCTAACTATCTTCATACACAAAAATCATAATATAAAATCGCTCCATTACGACGTGCCAGAAATACAAACAAAAATTTCATCTGTTTGGGTTGGCGTCTTACTTTATTAATTAACTTAATTATTAATAACTCTTTGAACATATTTGATATTTCATCGACATTGTATGGTTACAATTTTGGGTAAACAAATTGGTTCAATTAAAAGAGTTAAACGCAAACCAGTAGTTATTCAAAAATAATATTTCATAAATTAAAAAAAACGGGTTTTGAAATAAAATAAATTCACAATTTCACTTCTAGGTAATTGAAAGCTGGGATTGTTTGTTTATACGCTGTAAACAAAAATATAATAAAGTGGTTAATCTTTTCGAGGGTTAAAAATATCTCTAAATATTTAAAACGCAAATATACAATCTACCGTGGAATGTTAGCCGTGAACAAATCTCAATTGTCTGTGCTCGTAGTTCGGCTACGAGCTACGGCCACGCTACGAGCTACGGTATATTGTAGTTAGATGCTACGAATCCAAAGCTTTGTACTGTTTCCGTTTTACCATGTTTTAACAACGAGTTGTTTGCATTTTATGTGTGTAATTGGGTATGTTTTTTGTTCAGGGAAATATATGTGAAATAAAATTGGAGATTCATTTGTATCAAAAAATATTTTACAATAACGAGAACGGTTGCAGTTTTTGGAATATTTTTATTTAACCTTAACTAGCCTTAACTATTATAAAATAACTTTCTAGATTTCGGCTACTTTTTAACGTTTTTAAGATTATTCAGTTGTTTTCAATTTATATTTGAAAAGATAAAACAGAATCAGTGAATATTAAACAAGTTTATAAAGTTCTTATGAAAATCTTTTATAAACTTAATATTCCAGTCTATTGATTTTGTATTGTAATAGATTGATTAAAACGATAGCTTCCCTTTATATAATACTATAATGATGATACAATCGTTAATGTTTATACATATTTACTATTCAATGAATAATATTTGTGTTCCCAATAGCAATGATTTACAATGTGTGTGATGTCAACACCTTTGTAATTGAAACTGAATTTAACTGAAACTACATTCATTGAAATAGATTGCGAGTTTGTCAAAGATATCGTATGTCAGGCAAATTGCCAAGTAACATTGATTACTGAGATGCACACCAACTCGTGAACTATTGAATTCATTTACGATTAAATATATTTTCAATTTGAATGGAAAAAAGAACATTTAATGTAGGTATTTGAGATAAATTAAATAGTAAATTGTGTTCGTGTATGAAAAATTTATTAAATTAAAATTCTACAGTTTAAAAAAATAATTAAAAATGAAATTACCTCAAAAGAAGCAACCTTAAATATACTCTAGTAATAAAAAAGACAGCGGTAGGAGTCATTCTAATCAACTCCGTCCAATCCAAATTCCAAATTCCACAATTCTACAAAAATGTAATAAGCAATTTTCACAATTAGTCAGATAATTAAACCAAAATACATATATCGTGTTTACGCTTGCAGTCTACAATGTTAGCAAGTCGCATTAATTCAATGTAAATAAACCGCAGTCTGTCTGTTTATTTAAATTCAACCGTTTCAATTTCACCGCTGACATTGTACGAACGGTCTTACGTTTAACTTCTA
Source organism: Colias nastes (assembly GCA_907164665.1). Lineage (NCBI taxonomy): Eukaryota > Metazoa > Arthropoda > Insecta > Lepidoptera > Pieridae > Colias > Colias nastes. The sequence continues at coordinate 4,469 of CAJQZM010032689.1, read as the reverse complement.
CACAATTTACTTTATCACAAGCACAAATGCGACACTCAAATAAACAAGGGCAAAGTTTTGTTATGGCATCATGCAATCGGTGTTCGGCACGTAAATAAATATTATATTATAATTTCGTTTGTATTCGTAATAACTTTATTTTAGGTTAATTATCCCACAAACAAAAAAAATACTTTATGTATAAAATATATTTATCTACACTAATATTATAAAGAGGAAAACTTTGTTTGTTTGTTTGATTGTAATGAATAGGCTCATAAACTACTGGACCGATTTTAAAAATTCTTTCACCATTCGAAAGCTACATTATCCACGAGTAATATAGGATAGGTTTTATCCTGGAAATTCCACGGGAACGGGAACTATGCGAGTTTTTCTTTGAAACCGCGGGCGGAGCCGCCGGCGGAAAGCTAGTTAACAATATTTTGATCCTTCATTTTTATTGATGTATTTTAGTTTATTGATGATTGACTATTAAACCTCAACTCAAATCTCTAACCTTGAGATGGAAAAGGTCCTTTTATCTGTACTAAATCTCTATAATAACGTAAGTAATTATAGCTAAGTAATCCGATTTGTACGGTGCAAGCATACACAAGGAGATTTTAGGAAGGCTCTGCGCTAATTCATTTTGATCTCAACCTTTTACTTAACACAGATAAATATTGTAGACATTATAATATTTGTCTATCTAGAGGTATTATATTGAAGTGTTATCTCAAGAATACAAAACCGTTATTCTATTAAAGAGATTTTTAAATATTTTTAAGCTATTGCATAGCTTCTATCGCGGGCCTTGAGCGCGGGGACCACAGATCACAGAAACAAAAGGGAGACATGGTTAGGGGGCGGGACCGGTGTCGCAGCAATATGCCCAAAAATAGAACACATGCTGTTTGTTGCATTCAGTTGACGTTCGACCGTCGGCCGGGTATTATTTGACAATGCCGTGTTGTTCCGTTAAAGTTTGTAAAAACCGAAGTGAAACCAGCAACTTTAAGTCAAATGGAATCACATACCATCGGTAAGTACTGAAAATTATACGATTTTCTTACTAAAATTTCAAAAACAATACCTATTACGTAGAGTGATTTCTTGGTTTCTGATCTTTTATATTATGTGACAGAACGACAGTCACAATAATTTATGTAAATAGTTTACAATGCTTCTTCTGTACGTGACTCTATTCAAACGCGGAGTTCGAATACCGCAGTGTATAGTGAACATACTAAAGCGTTCGATCGTGTAGTACGGCCGCTGCTCGCGGTCGTTAGTTAAGGATGCGCCTCGAGTGTGTCCATGTCGATAAGATTCGGATTTTTACTACCTTACTACCTTATTTTTATATAATAATGTATTACTATTAGCTTAATATCTGATTGTATTATTATTATTTGATAGGTACTCGAGCAATAATTTTATAGTAATTATTATACATGGATTAAAAAAAGAAGTCACTTATTTCATACTTATTTTACTTTACAATAAGTCAATAGGCAATGCTTTATGGACTTCATCACCATGAATGCTACCATCAAGGTGTCCATTTCTACCTAGTTACTGTATTGCCTATAAATTGTTTTAATTTTAACGTTTCTCATTTTATCGACAAGAAATCCCTATCGTAAACGCATATCTTGCGGCTGTAGTGGTGCTGTATACGTACGTCACTTACAATCTAGTGTGCGAACGAGTAGTCGCTCTCAAATTTTTGTGTGATGACACGCACACAACGCGAAGTATTGTTTTTATTTTGTTTACTGTTGTGTGCGTAAATTTGTAATGAGACACCAGGTTTCGTACTCAGCGCAAGCGATTGGCATCTCTCTAGATCTCTATGGCGGGGACCGAATCGAGAAATTCCGTAACGAAAAAATCTCACGCTCCCCACTCCGACGGGCTCGGAGGTGTGGCTTGAAGGCATGCTATGCAATAGCTTTACCGCGGCAGTCCCCGAGTGCCACACGTCTTTTTTTTTATTCGTTCAATTAAGTATTTCTTGAGAATATCCATTAGTAAAAACCAAACGCATCATTTTAAAATACATATATGTTCATTTATAAAGAGTATGGCAAACTGATGGGTACATATTGTTTAATTTCGAAGCTAAAAGTAGCTGTAAGCTCAGATAAAGGAGTAACTATGCGGGTCATCAAGAAGGTCGATCTTCGAAACCCATCGGTAACAATAGCAGTCTGTATATTACTCCTATTTAATCACGAGTAGCAACATTATAGTTTGTATTTATCTTAATAGAATGTTAGATTGGTAGTGAATAAAATACCTGTTTTAAATAGTATAATTTACAAAAAAATAAACGCAGAAAGTTTTGTCGTAGGTAGTCTTTATTTATGAAGAAGAAATTGTGAAAATTTTTTCACTAATGTTGCGTCACCGAGAAAGTCCTGAATTCAATGCACTTAAATAATTGGAAAGCACATTACGTATCCCCCGACTGCAGTATTGTCTGACGTGGGTTCACAATTGAATCCCGGCCTCTCCCGGGAGTTGCGGATCAATCAGGGAAATACTATGTGTCAGTTTTGGATTAAAGGTTTGCTTTGCAATCTGTGTCGAAAACTTTTGGTTTGGAGCTAAAAGAATAAATTGCAATAGGCAATAATATATATGTCTAGTTTTATTGCATTATAATGGTTGTAACAATTAATTATTTTTATAAAAATAAAGCATCACATTCACGTTATCTACTAGCATATATCTTGATACCTATATTTCTATGGACAACAACACAATTTGATTTCTCAGCGAAGGTACTCACGCCCAATGGACATATACGTCAGGAATAAACGATAAATCTTTTGTTTTCATATTTCCGGGTAAATAAGTGCTATAATCGGGTCGGAGGTGTACCGAGAGGGCCAGTGTCTATCCCAAGGGAAGTTATAGACCCTCACGTCTCCAGCCTGACATTTTCCTCTTACTTGTTATATCTAATAATATTTACTTTCGTTTTCGTCGATTATTATCTATAATAAATACTAAAAGTCAATTTTTATACTCCCAAATATCAGCTGTATGAAAATTTTACTGATAGTAAATACTTGAGTAATATTAAAAATATTTTATATATTACTCAATTCGTTTTAATTTCACGTTAATTAAAATTTTAATTTCAAATTTTAATTTAGTTATCTGAGCACTTAATTAAGAAAAATATATCATTTTTGTTAGAAGTAAGTAGGTAATATTTATTCTAGGCATTTTTAAGTTATATTACAATAATTATAAGGTAAAGAAAAGAAACCTTAGAGAAAATCTAGACGAGACACTCAGTAAGAATTGTAAGATCGTCTGTCACATATCTCACTATTATACTCGATAGAACATGGAATGTCACTTCTTAGATAGAAATATATCGTTAAAGGCTTTGCAGTCAACACAAGAATGGAACTGCTCTTTTAAAGATTGTTTATTTCAAGTAAATAAGTGTGATTTTTAATGTTGATTTTACTTCAACGCCTTATATTGCTGACTGTGTGTAACAACAATTACAGAATTCGATACTTACATTAAAAAATCAATCAAATTAAGTTTATGAACAAAAACAAAGGTATGTAGAAGAAATTAGATAACTGCTTGTAAGTAATCTAGTAATACGGGAATATTATACTAATCTAGTATTTGCATTTAGTGAGGTTAGAATATTATATCTACAGTTTTTATGTTTAGATCTTTTCCCAGTTACGTTTCCTGAAGCACAGACTAATGTCGAATTTATTCTTGCTGATATTAAAACGTCAATAAACCAGTACGAATTATCGGAGTGCAAATAAAAGCTGCAAAATCGTTGATTCGTTGAGGACGTGTGGCGGGAACAGTTTGTCGGCTCTCAGACATATATAACACCTCCGTATTACGCTGCTTCATAATCTAATCCATTTCTATGTGTCATAACGTTTTTATTTGAGTTTGCTGAATTTATTCATGTTATTGAAAAAGAAAGGTGGTTTATAGACTGGCATTAAAAAGATTAGAAAGTTGTGTAGACTTGTTTGCTTTTGAAGGCATATTTCTTTTATGAATAAACGGATTTCAGTACCTAAGTACGTAATATTTTTAGAATAACACAATGTTCTATTCATACTTCAGTTACAATGGCTGTGCAATTAGCGCGTAATAATAATAATTTGTCTTGCGTCGCCGGCAGCGCTTACACAAGTTGAGATTTAATAGAATTAAGGTTCACTCTGTTCCCGTCAGTCAGGCTAATGAAAATGGCTGTCCAACAGCATCGGGCTTATAACCCGTATCCCGACATGACGTATGTGGTTAAAACGTAAAGGCCTAAGCAAGAGAGGTGACATGCATTTTGGGAAATTGATTTTATTTTTTGGGTGTATAAACTGATAATTTACTAGAAGCTAATATATTTCGCGTGGTCTTTGTGATACATCTTTAAGCATTTTTAAAATAATAAGGTCCATGAAGAAAATAAAGAGTGAGAAATA
>CAJQZM010032688.1:22365-64191 GCA_907164665.1 Colias nastes | reverse complement strand
TGTCTGTCTGTCTGTCTGTATGTGAAGACATCACGTGAAAACTAACGGTTCGATTTCGATGAAACTTGGTATAATTATACCTTATTATCCTGGGCGTAAAATAGGATACTTTCTATCCTGGAAAAATACGTAGAAAAAAAATTAATCTTAATTTTTCAGTTTTATCCATAGACGTTGTTCTGTAGAACCGCGAACACACGTTGCGTATTATTATAGGCCTAGCCGTATTTGGGTCCAATAGATATTTATAAGATGTCATTGTGAGAGTTACTCAAAATGGAGAAATAAACCATCCACGCGAAGACCGACATCCGCGCGGACGGAGTCGCGGGCGGAAGCTAGTACATAATAATAAAATTATTCCAATAGGTATCTAACCCAATATTCTTGTCAAATGGACTAATAAGAAAGTAAAATAGATCTTATTACAAGTTGGCCTAAAGTACATAATAAGTTGTTAAATGATATCGCCGAGGCCTTTGACATAAGCCGCCTTTGTCGCAAGCCGCCTAGGCCTTTGCCGCGATTGATGTTTTTGAGAATTTAAATAAACAGAATGGAAGCAACCTTATAACTCAATAAATAAAGTATATTTTTAAATGTAGTTCTGTTTATAGTAAAAGCCGCTTTGCGTGTTTTATTGTTTCGTCTTTCACATTCGTTGCAAAAATTGTGATAGAGTAAATCGTCGACTGCACTCTTCCTAGTTTATAATGTCAACTAAAAAAAATGAGAAACGAGTTTCGACACGAAAAAAATCTGTGTTACCACTTTTAAAGTGAACTTGCAAATTGCTAATGCGACTGCTGTGTATCAGTCTGAATTGAAGGAGCTTTTGAAAACTGCCAAGCAAGAAAAAATTACAAAATTCTTCAAACCATTGCCTTGTCTTAAGATAATTAATTAAAATGTTCAAAAACTTCAATTTTAATAAATTTTTTATGCATTTGTTTTTTTTTTTATTTCGTCACCTAGGAACGTATTCCCTATAATCCCATATAAATTAAAATTACCATTCCGTATTCACGGTTTCTGTATTCGCGGAATATTTATTTTATGGAACATATACCCCGCGAATAAGGAACTTTTACTGTACAATTGTACAGTTTGCTTTCTGCTACTCGTTGTGCTGGAGAAAAAATTTAATTTTTCGTTAATGAAGACACAAAAAAAAATGCGTTTTTTACAGAAGTTAAAACTAAAAAACACAAGAGTTGTGCTGAATGGTGTTGAGTCTGTGATACTTGCTGAGTAAAAAATAAAATATTCGTAAAATGATACATCTTCAAAAAAATTGAATTATTTTTATAACAGAAGTGTAGTTTTTTCTTTGATGAGTCACCAAAGAAAAAACTAAACTCAAAGACCGACTCTCTAACTTCAATATGATTTCACTAGAAAATCGAAGGGACATTTTTGATCTAATTTTCGTACCTAAACTTTTAAACAATAATATTGACTGCCCCCAATTGCTAACAAGACTCAACATTCGCCATTTTTTTACGAAATTTTTGAAACATAATTTTTTTCGGACGCGATATTTTGGAACAATATAGAACAAACCTAGAACAACCTGGAACAACCTTTAAAATTTTTCTAACTTCAAAGTGCGGTGCCAACTTCTTTTTGGTTTTTTGCGAATTGTGTGGAAAATAAATTTTTTTCGGACGCGATATTTTGGAACAATATAGAACAAACCTAGAACAACCTGGAACAACCTTTAAAATTTTTCTAACTTCAAAGTGCGGTGCCAACTTCTTTTTGGGTTTTTGCGAATTTTGTGGAAAATAAATTTTTTTCGGACGCGATATTTTGGAACAATGTAGAACAAACCTAGAACAACCTGGAACAACCTTTAAAAATTTTCTAACTTCAAAGTGCGGTGCCAACTTCCCGGAGGTGGTTTTTTACGAATTTTGTGGAATATAATTTTTTTTCGGACGCGATATTTTGGAACAATATAGAACAAACCTAGAACAACCTGGAACAACCTTTAAAATTTTTCTAACTTCAAAGTGCGGTGCCAACTTCTTTTTGGTTTTTTACGAATTTTGTGGAAAATAAATTTTTTTCGGACGCGATATTTTGGAACAATGTAGAACAAACCTAGAACAACCTGGAACAACCTTTAAAATTTTTCTAACTTCAAAGTGTGGTGCCAACTTCCCGGAGGTCAACTACTTTTTGGTTTTTTGCGAATTTTGTGGAAAATAAATTTTTTTCGGACGCGATATTTTGGAACAATGTAGAACAAACCTAGAACAACCTGGAACAACCTTTAAAATTTTTCTAACTTCAAAGTGCGGTGCCAACTTCTTTTTGGTTTTTTGCGAATTTTGTGGAAAATAAATTTTTTTCGGACGCGATATTTTGGAACAATATAGAACAAACCTAGAACAACCTGGAACAACCTTTAAAATTTTTCTAACTTCAAAGTGCGGTGCCAACTTCTTTTTGGTTTTTTACGAATTTTGTGGAAAATAAATTTTTTTCGGACGCGATATTTTGGAACAATATAGAACAAACCTAGAACAACCTGGAACAACCGCCAGAATCGCGATATCTAAAAAGTGCGGTGCCAGCTCAAAAATCGGGTTTTTTTGACTTTTCTCGAAAAGTTTTAATCTCAGCTGTATGAAATTCTGGAACAATGTAGAACAAACCTAGAACAACCTGGAACAACCTTTAAAATTTTTCTAACTTCAAAGTGCGGTGCCAACTTCCCGGAGGTACGTTTATGAGTCTGTTTCCACGACATGTGAAACATATGAGAATTTCTAAACGACAACAAAGAACATTCTGCAGAGACATTTTATCTACCTACTGATTTGCCTAGGACATTTCAAAATAAAATAGGGCAAAACTTTAGATATCGTTAACAGCAAGAAGCAAACATAACTAAAAGAAAACATTATTCGTGTACAATAGGTATATAATAGGCTTAAAATATTATGTAAATAGTAAATACCTACAGCAGCAAAAAATATGGCAGGACGCTTAAAGTATTAGGTTATGTCACTAACAAAATTATGATGAATGCAAAAAAACTCCACATAAATCAAAATCCGTCAAGCGAAATATACATATACATACACTCTCCTTTTTTCGCAGTCGGGTAAAAATGTAACTAAAGCTATGAAGAATTAATAGCAAAATAACGCTAAAGACTGTCCCTCGCTCCACGCTTGCATCCATTGCATTTTTAAGGTCGTTATATTTCCACCGCACACGACTCTGTTATCATTCGTTCAAGAGCAGTTTTCAATTATATAATATCTCTTCGTCGTTAACGTTGGACAGAACACTGTTATTTTAGCGAATGCAATTCCGCTAAGCTCTTGTTATACGGTTAGGTTATTAAATTTAAAAGCAAAAACCAACTCGTGATGATATTAAGCTATTGCATAGCTTCTATCGCGGGCCTTGAGCGCGGGGACCGAATCCAGAAATTCCGTAACGAGAAAACCTCACGCTCTCCACTCCGACGGGCACGGAGGTGTGGCTTGAAGGCATAGCATGCAATAGCTTTACCGCGGCAGTCCCCGAGTGCCACACGTCTTTTTTTTTTGTTTGTTTTGTTTATAAATGAAGCTATATTGTTAGCGAGATGAACAGTGGTGGTTTTCAAACGTGTCAGGGATTTAGCTAGATATAAATTCAGCTTAATTCCCTTTGTGATTTTCTGTGATGTAATTAACCCCTCACGCGTCCTACTATAACATACTGATTTAGTTACGAGCAAATAATGTACGTAGGACGCGTGAAGCTTTAAAATGCATGGCATGTTTTGAATTAATCGATTTTCAGCCTTTTGTGACCTGTTAACTGAATATATGCATATTGGGTTAACGATTATTGTAATTTTAATAATTATCACTTCAACTCCTAATTTTAATGTAAATTACAATTTACTAGTCGATGTTATTAGTACGACCACAGACTAATAATAATATACTACGTGTACGACGTATAAACTGATTTATATATAAAACTTCTGAATTTTTTGTTCAATTTAATACTACTGAATCGATTTCGCTAAAACTTGCACTATATTCCTACGTATGTGGTTATTAAAACTCTGTGATTCGTAAAAATTATATTTATCTGATCCTCAAACCTGGGACATATCCATACGAAGATGCCCCGAAAATAATCACTAAACTAGAGTGAATAAAGAGGCAATCTTTAAATGAAAAATGAAAGAACGAAATGAAACTACGTAGTACTTAAGTAAAATTGAAAAGAAAACTTCGCTTAGGGAATTGCAAATATTTGTTCCGTCAACAACTTCAGGTTAAGCCTCGACGCTGTCAGTATTCTTAAAGTACTTTATAAAACTGGATGAAATTTAGCATTTTTCCTTCATTATTTTAATACTAGCTGTTTTATTTGAGTAAATGATATCATCAGCAACTTAGCTTCAATGGTTACAACCTAAAACTTCAATCAAAAATTCGTAGGTTCGGGAGATGAGGAGCTCATTTGCCCAATCTATACTAATATTATAAAGAGGAAAGGTTTGTATAATTATGTATGTATGGTTTTCACGCATAAACTACTGGACCGATTTTGATAAAATTTGGCACAGATAATCTTTAGACCCTGAGAAAGAACATAGGCTACCTTTTATTGCGAAATATGTACCACGGGCGAAGCCGGGGCGGACCGCTAGTATTAAATACAATAATTTAATTAATTTTTCAATTGTTGAAAAAAATGACATGTCAAAGAATTAAAAATTTGTGACGTGTGTCGTCAGCGAGCTAGATTATCTACTATATAAAAATAAGTCGGGTTTTCCTTCCTGACGCTATAACTCCAGAACGCACGAACCGATTTCCACGGTTTTGCATTCGTTGGAAAGTTCTCGGGCTCCGTGAGGTTTATAGCAAAGAAAAGGTGTCTCTGGTGGCGAAACGGAGTTCGCCGGGTTTGCTAGTGGCTTATAAATGCATGAGCATTCAAGCTCATGCTCATGTGACGTGTGTCCCTACAGATGGAAATATTTAGTGTCCGACCGAAACTGGTTTCCAGGCCGAAACCGAAACCGAAACCGAATGTTCGGCCGTGGCTTCAGTTTCGGCCGAAACCGAAACCGAAACCGAAACTCACGAGGTCAAGTATGAAATTTCTAAAAATACTGAACTTTGGTGCATTTTACCTATTATTTTGCCTTAATTAGGGCATGACATGACAACACAGTATCTATTAAATTTGTTGTAATCATTTATTTAATATTAAATAAAAAATAATATTTTTAAAATATTAATAATAACAATTTTAATTTTTATTATTTTTTCAAATTAAGTTCTCAGTAAAATCAGTCATCTAAATCAAATCAGTAATTGTTACTGTTACTTAAAATACTAAGTATTGGTATTTTGAGATCTTTCTCTTTATTAAAGAGTCTACTTTGGATTGTACGATGTATTTGTACTTAGAAGAATAATCAGTCTCTTTTAGGTACCTCTTATATAAAAATAATAATTACTATTACACCCAGTTCCAATCTCAACATAGATAATCAAAAATTGTTTCCACCAGCGTGGGTCAACCAACGCTTTGACAGCGTCCGACAAAGCGTTGCCGAGGAAAACGAAGTTAGGCGAGCGTGAACGTGTGTGAACTAAGTTCACTGAACTTGCGAAATAAGTTTCGGTTTTGGCAAAAGTTTCGGCCGATTCTGGCCGAAACCGAAACTGCGGCCGAAACTTGATTTTTGGCCGAAACTCAGCCGAAACCGAAACCGAAACCGAACTTTCGGTCGGACACTAGAAATATTATAACAACTTAATAATAATTAAATGATATAAATAGAATTAACAGTGTGTGTACTGACGGATCACAACGTATTCTGAGCATACATAATATCACCATGTCATTTTTTAATTTATTGTTATTATTGTTCAGTATACTATAAAATGTATTTTAAATAGACAAAAATTGAACTAATTGCTACATTTAATGCTTTCATTAGAGTTTTATAAACGCTCTAAACACGTCACTTGACTTACCAAGTATACGTTTTTGCTCAAACTTCATAAACCTTTTCATAGTTATAAATTGTGCTGACGTTGTAATTAAAGAGCTGCTCCATTTGCATATTAACATCACATTTGCATAATTAAAAAGTATAGAAGCATTTTGCCATATTTCTTGTCACATTTGTGCATACTGTTGGTTTTTGCGCGTTTTAAATTATTATTGTAGTTCATGGTATGGTTTCATGATGATTTGAATCTATGCCCTATCTATCTTATTTATATAAAAAAGAGCGTGTCTGCCGAGTACACGTGTCAGAAGTGAAACTTCTTTGGCAAGATTCAAAGATATCAAAATCGTCACCTTACTCCATGACGTGAAGGTATTGTCATGACGCGACCTCAAAATTTTATTCTCAACGCGCCTTAAGAAGTATCACTTAAAAAAACTGTTTTAGATGTAATGTATTTTATTACATGTATATTATTTATAAACCTTTTATAGAAAGGACCTTTCTCGCCTGGCAGAATTAATAGCGTTGGTTTTCTTCCGCCAACTTATGCTGAGTCAGGTTCTGGACCCTTTTTTAACTGGAGCATCCATGACGACGTATATTTCTTGTCAATAATTCTTTCGTGTGAAAAGTTTTTTATTTGCTTTTTCAACCCATATCTATACTTATATTATAAAGAGATTTAGTTGCGTGTTTGTTTGTTTGAAATTAATAAGCTCCGAGACTACTGGACCGATTTAAAAAAAATATTTCTCCGACAGAAAGCTACATTATGTCTCAATGATATCGGCTATGTATTTTCTATTGTTTTTATCTCGGATCAATTCGGGTACGAAAATTTATACAAAAAATGTCAGCAAATGAAACATACCTTTCATTTACCAAATTTCAGCTTCCTTTAAAAATTATTCACACATACTTAAAATTGTGTTATCTATAAATTCACTTATTTAACTGCTTATGAAATTACCAGTTCGTTTGATATTATTTAACTGTGAAATGCAATCTGCTTTATTTGCATACGTTTGTGGAAATTTCTGGCAAAACTGAGGGAAATTATTTAAAAATGTTCATAAATATGTATGTTTTATCTTATATCGGAATGCAGCAATTTGTGTGTAATATTATGTTCTTTATGTGTGAATAAATAAATTTAAAGGCGTGTATTATATCATGAAAACGCCAAATACAAAGTTCTAAACTAAGGTCTAAGCTAACTGTTTTCCTAAAGAATAAACTGCTTTAATAATTATCAAAATCTTAATTAATATTATTTTATAGTAAATGCTTTCAATTTATTTTCACTAAGACTGATAATTTTCTTTTAACTAATTGCCTTATTAATTCATTGACTAGTTCTTTGACAGATAAGAAGATTGTATTGAAACACGGTCGTAACTTTGTTGTAATATAATCGATCTGAACACATGTGACATGCATATAAGCTCATTAACCTCTATGGAGAGAATATTATTTTATAACCTAATAAAAGCAACAGTGTTTCACTCATCTTTGAAGAAACTATAACCATAGCTAATACTTCATAATAATACCAAAAACTATAGATAATTTATGTAGGTAACTAAATATTTTGTCATTTTCTTTTAGGATATTTCATGCGATTAATACTTAATATGAACTAATGCAATTGAAAATAATTAAGTAGAATAATATTATAACTTATCTAATTACTATTTCTGTAGACGTAGTTAAACCATTCTTATAAGAAAAATGCTTTTGATGTTCAATAATTTAGATTAATTAATGTTTTTTGTGCCTATGAATAAACACTTTTCCATCAGATTCGCAGTATCTGTGGGGACAGACGGTTATTGGCATTTTGCCCAATATTCTTAGAAAAAATAGACAAGAGACAGAAAATTACAGATATTTCAAAATAGAGTGATTAAATATTGTTTGAACCATTATTTAAAAAGACATGTTGTTAATTAATTATATGAAACTTAATTAATGAACAACAATAATATTTTGACAATGTGTATAACGACTATTAACAAGGTTATAATAATTCACAGACGTGCAGAGTATTATTACGTAAAATATTTTTATCTTTTCATAAAATATTCCTTTGTTTTAGTATTTAAAATTGTTCATTACTGATGTTAAAAGACGTTTGGGGAAGAAAATTTTCTACTTGAATAAAAATTAGGCGCCGGCGAGATTCGAACTCACGATCTCCTGTTTACTAGACAGGCGCTTTAACCAACTAAGCCACGGTGCCACAGGCGAGATTCTTGAAATTTCAGTTCATTTGTTCAGGAAATAATTTTCTATGGAAGACTACAATTATTTGTTAATTTAATAAATAATAGTTTTATTACTTATCTATTAAAAATCACAATAGACATTTAGGTTCATTTGTTTGTAATTACCTAATAATAGATATTTACCAAAACTAGAAAGAGAAAAAAAATATTCTCTTTCCATATTTTGTGTGAATGTCTCAAAATATCGTTTTTATAGATTTTATTTAGAGAAATATATTTCGTAAGTTGTCTTGTTTTTATATTATATAATTTATTTTCTTATTAAAGTCACAAAAAATAGTAAGTACCTAAGGGAACTACGTACCTACAGTACGTAGTTCTCTTACCATCGAATTTTGCAATAAGTAAGGTAAAGTATTGCGTTTTATTTGTAGAAGCTCTGGATCTATATTGAATAGTCTTTCTATATAGAAAGCTATAGATATTAAATAATACTTACCTACTGATAAAATGAATTAAATAGTAAATGTTTTAATCTTAATTCCCAAATAACAAACAAGAATACTGAATTCGTAGAATATTTTGTTTAAATAGTTTTTATCAGAAAAACCAGAGCGTTCACACATATATAGATACTATATATTATATACTTATGTTTTGTAAATAAAAATAAACCACTGACCGTAAAAACCAACAACAAAAGAGTATTTAGCGATAAAGTTACATTCGTATTGTTTTATTTCTTTTATTCGTCCATTGTTATTTGTCTTAATTAACATTTGTCCCAACGGGCCACAATTAATGAAACTCGTGACGTCATTAGGGATCCGCAGTGATTATCATAAGTATCATTTTGTTCGTTGATTTTAATATAGTTTTCCTTTGTGATTATGGAGTATAGACTAGTCGATGGTATAATATATTTATATTATTTCAATAATTGATTTTAAAAGTAAATTTTTTTTAAGGCGCGTTGAGAGTAAAATTTAAAGTTTGCGTCATGGCAGTACCGGCACGTCATAGAGTAAGGCAACGATTTTGGTATCTTTGAATCTTACCAAAGAAGTTTCACTTCTGACACGTGTACTCGACACACACGCTCTTTTACTTTCTTTACCGGGCTGCTAGGCAATAATTTCTGTTCCCACCGGACACAAGTAAGAGACTTGTAAGGCTTCAGTTAGGTCAAACTCATGACATTAAAATTGGCGGTCAATCTTATTAGACTGGTAATTCAACTGCTATTATAAGGGACTTGGCCTTTGTGAAATAGTAAAACCACCAAAAACATTTTCATAGTCAATGTTGCCAAGACACAAGCATAGGGCTTGTACTCTGAAAAAGTTATCGATATAGAGTTACAGGATTTGCTCTACACGAGGTAGAGCAAAGCATGTAACTACAAGCCGTAGGTACTTAACAAACTATACATTAGTTAATAATATTATGATTGTGGCTTTAACTTTTTTGTATATTTTACGTCGTCCAAAAGAATCATAACTTAGAATCGTTCTTACTTATATCCTGCACATACATAGATAAAATTTCAGCTTTTATAGTATTACCAAAGGCGTTTCGCGCTCTTTCTCTACTATAGATTGCTTGACTTGCTGTACCTACTATTTTATTTAAAAACATTTCTTTAATCAAACCATTTAAAATAAATTCATCAAAAGCTCCAACTAATTTGCTTATACACTAAATTTTACAAAACATTTTGTGGCAAAAATGTCCCTGCAAAATCTCTATTAACTATAAAATTAATTAGAAGCAAGAAAGCTAATAGGATTTTAAAAATTTATAAAAAACTTCACAAAACAATGTTCTACACATTGAGATATACATATGGAGACGACACCGCCTACATCACTTATGTTCCGCTCAACATACGCCATATGGCTTAACTGCACGCTCATTTTTTATTTGTTTTAAAGTGAAACGCATCAAATATGCCTTCGCGTGTGTTACGATATTGCACAAATAATACAAATAATACGGAAAAGTGCAAAGGAATAACTTTCATCGGTAAGTACCTACCTAACTAGATAATAATTTTTAAAACTTAGTTAGAGCAAAAAAATGTCGCACAGATTTTGTTCGTGGTGTCTCCTCCATACGTAGTAATATTATCTCAATGGTTCTACATCATGAAACGCGATCTCTTGAGACCGATTCAACTTGAGACAAACATTCAAGTTAATTGAACAATGAAAATATAAAGCGATCCAATTTCCTGGTGAAGAGACGGTGTAATTAAAAATTATTGTTTTCAATCACGGAGATTAATTACATTGCGCAGAATGTAGTGTGCTTTCCCAAATGTGTTGGTGTAAACTAGCAATCTATATACATATTACTAATATTATTGGTAAGGTTTGTAACTTTGTACGTTAAGTTGAGGTTATTCGGAAGTAATTGTGAAAAATTATTTCACTTACAGAAAGTTACATATTCTGTGAAAAGTCTGGGAAAGCGACTAGTCTTCAATAAAATTGAAAATGCAGTCATATTTTTCTTAATTTATCTTTTACATTTTATTGCAATGTGCATCGAAATCAGTTTTGGCATAAACTGCAGATGAATGCTTATTTTTATGAATAAAAACAGAAAATAACAGCAATGTAAATTTTTCTATTAATTATGTAGTCTTTTTTCTATTAATTCTGGTGAGTTACACAATTTTATTAAGCGAATGAAGTGAATTCACGCGCAAGATATTACGCTAAGCCAACTGAGCGTGAGGTAAACGAACTAACTTCTTTATTTTTATATTAAATCCCTCGAAGACAAAACTTTCCTAATTCTTTTAAAACTTCGTTAGGTTTAAAAAACTCGCCTTCAAAAGAAATTGAAATTAATGAGGTTTTAATAATTTTGTGGGATGATTTGAATCGCTTTCAATGTAAAGTTCAACCACTTTTTTTCCAACTTAGGGTGCTTTTCCACAAATAATGTGCGAGGATGTGTAGCGAGGAATGTGTTTGTAAAGAACCAATCATATAGCTTCATTTAATTTGACGTTTGAAGCAATACTATTAGTTATTTACAAACACATTCCTCGCTATACATCCTCGCAAATTATTGGTGGAAAAACACCTTTATACATAACTATAAGCTGCAAACGCTGTTCTGCCTTACTCAGTACTCTAATCACTTAGGTCTTAGAGGTATGAAAAATAGATGTTGGCCGATTCTCAGACCAGACACAGAAAATTTCATGAGAATCAGTTCAGCCGTGGAGGATTATGGTAACTAACATTGTGACACGGGAATTTTATATATGATAAGAATAAAATATACTTTTTAAACATATAGGTCCGAATCTTTGTTACAGTACTGTGTTCTGTATAGGCTAAAAGTTTATAGTTACTTATTTTTAAATGACTAGAAGCTTATCTATTAGCTAGATTTTACTACGATCCCTTCGCTCGCCGCGGCCACTTCGGAGACGCTATTAAAATTCATGACAATTCCATCATCATAAATTTTTTACTCTACCAATATTTTTAATGGCCTCGACATTTTTATGTCGACGTCGTAAAATTTAAACACAATACCATATAGAGGACCGATACAAGTACTTTTATGTCCGTTTTTATATTCACATTGATTTTCTAAAGAAATGGAAATTGAAGGACGTTTGTGAAAAACAACTGATATAGTTTTATGATTATGCGCACACTTTTTTATTTATTGGTATTTATTATTATTATACTCGTACAAGGCTCTGGTTTAATATTTTTAAGCTTGCAAAATTACCAACCATATGAGAAATATAACGATTAGATAATAATAATAATTAACGTTTACTTAATATTATCTAACTGAAGACTATAGAAATATCACCGAATATGTGCTTACCTGACTCTGGACAAACAGACATCTTACAGTTTTCTGATAGAAGTCTATAGTATTTTTCATCTATAAGTTATATTTCATTAAAATCATTGGCTCGCACATCGCAATACCACACATTACATACCAAGAAAACACATATTGATAATTTTATAACTAACGCAAAATCATCTCTATCTAAAATTTAAACCAAAGCAATCATGAAGGGAAATCGTCCGAAATAAAAAGTTCACGTTACAATTTTACAGGTATTTCGAGTCCTCGTAAGACGATCGGATTTTATGCGACATTCCCATATGACATCTAGTAGGTATATAGTAAACAGGGTTGACAACATAATTGTTTGGAGATTTTCTGTTTTGTTTTATACTATGTATTGTGAAAATATGACTAGTTGATAGTCATATTTTCACAATTTACCAAGGCGATAAATCAAAAGCTCAACGTAAAATAAACTTCCGTTTTAAATACATTGAATAAATAAATCGCTAAATATGAAATATTTTTTTATGAAACAAACACAATTGCAGAAGCATTATATTTTGAACTACACGAAAGGAACTTCACTTCATCAACCATAGACTTTATTGTCGGCTCGTCTGTAGAAACTGCTTTCGGAATTGTTGGCGGAAAAAATATTATGTATTTTGTCGATTCAAATGCGCATCTACAAGAACTAAAATTGAATAAATAAATGTTTGATTTTGACTTATATTGTAACACAAATAGTTGAATTGAAATCCATTCCAATCAAGACATAACAGATCTATACACTTAAGAGAGAAGTAGGTACAGACTGATGAGATTAGATGAGATGATAAATATATTTTCTATCAAGTGACAACCCTAAAGTCCAATTCCAGAATGTAGGCCCCGCGTGGAATCTACACGTTCTGCTGAATTCCAGATGCGGTCCATTCCGGTCCTTTCAGCATTGACATGTTAGATAGTCATTCTATTGAAGGTGATATGGTTCATATTGTAATGAGAAAAAGTGGTGGTTCCTGAAGTGTAAGAAAAGATAAAAAGGTGATAATCTTACGGTCTTTGTATACTTATTACTTAGTGCATACAACACTCTTTTTATTGCTACAAAAATATATTGTTAAACGCATTTCATAAGATTGAAAATTGAATGAATGAAACGATCTAGTCTAGGAGCTACCGTGTTGTCACTTTTTTGATAGAAGACTGTTTTTATTAACGATTTTATGTCTTATTGAACTTTTTCGTTTGGTTTTTACTGCCTATTTTTAGCCTATATTAAGTTTAATTTATTCATTTTATATAATAACTATTCGTACCAAACGACGGAATAATGAGAAATTAGCTAATTTCGAAATAACTTTTACACAATATTAAGATCTAGGTCTAAAATTAAACTCAATATTAAATAATTAAAAATATCCTACACTGCCAACGCTTAAAATTCGTCGATTAGTTATGATTTATGAATAATGATTATGAATAATTAAGAATTTATAAATAACTATTCATATACAAATTTAACTAGACTTCTATAAAAGCTTTTCAATCACCTTATATATTCACACCAATTATCGGACCATTTCATATTCAAAAGACCTTTAAAAGAGTTCAATAATCGATGAAATATTGCAAAAATTCAGAAGGTGAGCCCGACACCAATTTGCCCAGAGCTTGCATAGTAAAGTTTCCATCGAATGATCTGCAAAATGGTCACGTATTGCCATCTTAATAAATGCTTTATGGAGCCCTCGTGAGCAAAATGAGCGGCGTTATGAAGTTTAATATTTATCAACCGGATTATATCGAAAATATGAGAAAATTGCTTGTTTATAGGCTGTACATACTGCCTATACAGATCTTTGTTTAAAATTAAGGTAGGCACGTGTAACTCTTACAAGACTTTTGTTTTGTTTTTTAATGATAATGATATTATATTATTTGCGATTTATCTTTTGAATTACCTGCAACATAGATGTACATATAAAACGATACAACGTATGTAACAAAGCTTGATTTAAATGGATATAGGCATAAATCTACATTTCCTATTTATAATTTAACTTAGTTTATATTCCGACGCCTCTTAATCACATTTCACATAAGTGCGGTTGTATATTATATTAATAACAAAGGGCTTAGCACTAGAACCATTAAAACAACATATTAAGGGCATAAATCAATTATAATATTATAATGTTAAGGGGCGTATTTCTCTAACACAAACATATTTATATACTCGTATATTTACCAAGTTTACCGAGTCTATAGTTTAAGTATTATTAATTGTATTTACTAGTTAAATAGTGTTTTAATTTGTCAAGGTCATACATGTATTATTGTTGGTTATATGTGTCACATTAAGTTTTTATTTCTTACCAAAAATACGTTTTACAGAAGATATTTCACAACTGCTACTTAACACTCGTGCTTGCTTGATTGAAATCGCTGCACAGTTTTAAGGTCGTACTAATTTCTATTGTATTCTATTTTTTACCAATTCTAAATTTTCGGAAATATCCCAATTTACCAGAGCACGGTAAGAAATAAATTTAGATTTTCTACGTAAAGTTTTATGAATCTAAATATAAAAGGCGAATGAAATCGGTTAGGCCGTTCTCAATTTATAGCTGAACCAAAGGAAAAGGGATTCATTTATATTGTATAATACGATGATAACAATATTTCTAAAAATACGGACGAAAAGAAGACCCACTGCATATTAATTATATATAGATTTCCAACGTGACTATGCTTTATATTTAATATTTTATTTAAAAATAAGTAGGTAACACACGCTAAGCAACGCGTGAGGCCGTGTTAACTTATGTTGCATGTGCTCTAGTTAAAATTACTTTCAACTTTTAGTTTATTTCAAGCTAACGTGTTGAATTTTCATCTTTATTGAATCGTAATTTTTTTAGAATTACGTGTTTTATAGCGTAGGCATTCCTATGATTAAAGTATAAACTTGACTGAAACTTGATAATTATTGTTATGAATACCTATGTGAAGCAGTATGCTAAATTGTATTTTATCGACGCGCAAAATCATTGTTTATGTATTTAATACCGAAATACAAATACCTAATAGTACTATATAATGTTAGTTATCACTAAACTGCAAGAAATTAGTCTGGCCAGTGTCCGACTGTTGGCTAGTATTAAAAAAAATTCACTCAATATCTCGTTATACGTGACGTCATCGAGACTCCTCACCTCTCCGTAGATTGCCTCTAAATTACGGACCGTAATGAAGCCTACTCAAACCAGCCTGCCAATATAAAATACACCTAATCTCTGAAGCTTAAAGTCTCATATCCTGTACACGTATACCGATATAATTATGTTGTGAGAATTCCTATACGCTATTCCTGGGGCTACTTTAAAAATCATACAAAGGTGGATCCCGTTTAATTAAGTCGTCTTATTTTGTTGAAAGTAAATGAATGTGGATTAAGTTTTGTCTTTTTCTTTTGCCCACTTTCTTTCGGCAATTTTCACAAAAGATGGCTACGTAATATTTTTTCGCTCTTTTGTAAGCATTTTTTATCTATTTGCGGCTTGTAATTTGTAAGTATTCACTTTCATTTTAGTATTTTGCTCACACACAAGGAACATTCCTCTTTACATTTTATTATGGAGAAGTCAAAAACTACGAGACAAAAAAACTCTCTCTTTTATATTTTCCTTTATTTATCTTTCATGTTATGTTTGCATCATTACCAAATCGACAATACGAGCTAAGCTGACCTTCATTCACAGTACATAATCCTTAATGTAGGGTCTGCAGAAAAACTTGATGACGTTTTTATCGCTCTCAATTAAGACGGATCTGTCGACATCCCATTTGTTATAATCCATCAAGCTTTATATATTCAAAACAAAAAAAATATATACATCCTAACTAATATTATAAATATGAAAGTAATTCTGTCTGTCTGTCTCTTTTCACGCCTCAACTACTGAACCGATTTGGATGAAATTTGGTAGAGAGATAGCTTGAGACCTGATAAAGGAGGTTTATCCATATTACTATTATTTCTTTGACTACGAGTGCAAGGCCGCAGTCGGTAAGGATATTTTAAAATAAAATAAAATAAGAATATTTTTGTATTAATTTAAAGGTATTTATTTTAACGAGATGCTTGCCTCAGGTTAAATTGACATGTAAATCTACTTCGTAATATATATAAATTATATAATATAATATCTCTACGTAATTTCATGGAACAATTTGTCGGCTGCTGTATTTCAAGACCCACGTATATTATTCAGAATAACATTTTACATAAATGTGAGTTGTATCTCTGAAATTAACGTTAAGATGAATGTGAACAAAAGTGTATGTTTGTAACATGAACATATTTTTTTGCGATATGCATATTTTATTCCATTAATACCCTTTAACCCCCTTTCACAGACAGTAAGAAGATCATCTTCGAAAATTTACGATTTAAAACAACAGTAGGTAAAAACATGTTAACCCTGATAACATAAGGAACTAAAGGAAAAACAAGAAAATATATTACTTACTATATACCTCCTCTAGAGCGCATGTAACAATCCCTTTCTAACCTAGTAAAATAAATACCACACTACACAGCAATATTCGCTTACTAGAAACAACCCTGTTTCTTACTCTCCCCCTCTTTAATAAAGCATTACGTTAAACACGCTCATTATCATTCCCCAATTACCCTAGTGTCGGTAATTAGTCGGTACTCGAGCGACAATTAGCGTCACACATTACACCGTGTTTATAATAATTATGATAAGATTAATTGAAGATTAAATACATCGCGATTTTATGAGAGTTAAATTTAGAAGTTGTAGATGGGTTTGAAATTGTTGTTGAATATGTTACAATGGTTGTCAAGTGTGCTAAAATAGTCTAGCATGCTGAAATGGTTAACTACCGTTTTATTTAGCATTCTAATAATATAATGTTAGTAATTGTACTTGGAGGTTAGTACATAGATAGGTTATTAAGAAAAATCGAAATTTAATTATTTTTGTTAATGAATTCTCTATATAGATAAATAATTAATACGGATCGTTGAAAATAATTCAGACTCAGTCTAGTTGCTTACTACATGAAAATAATTACACTCCTAGCAACGTTCACTTAATAATTATTTAAATATACTTACAGCTCTATTAAACGAAAAATAATTAATTATTTTGAAATCGTATAAATTAAAATGATTATACTAAGTACCAACCTACATTTTGCAAACTTACATAACCTTTATATAGAGTATAGAAATAGTTGTACCAATTTTCATAGCATAATTATTATGTCATAGGATCTTCCCTAGGATAAGTACAATCACTATGACACGATCAACAAAAACTTACAAAAACGATACACTTGTGTGTAATTGTCGTCATGCAAACGGATTACTTATTACGATATAAGCTTCTTGCTTATTACTATATCACGAAATAATATAATAATAAATCTAATTGACTAGATTTATTATAAACCAGAACACACATACACTACGCTATTTATAATTATAATCCACGCATAAGTTTGTAAAATAAGAAATGCTTTAAACTTGCAAATTTAAATGTGTCGGACTTTCAATAGAGAGTTTATAAAAAGACCGCCTTTGGCCATAAAAGTTTTCAAGTGCAGTAACTCTTATAAAAGCTAGCGTCATCACTTTTAAAACAACAATTTAAGAGTGCTTACCTGAAAAGGGGAGCTTGGCAAATGCCCAGTAACTGTATAACGAAGGAAAATAACTAAAAAACGATCGTTAGATAATATTATGCTTAAATACCCTTGGTCATGTGTGATAGTACAATCAAGATATTACACCATATTTAAAAGAAATTAAAAACTTAAAAGAGAGATTGATTATTCATATTGGGCTTTATTTAATCTACAAAAAAGGTTTTCCTTACACTACAGACAATTTGTGAAAACTTGTTAAATAAATATTTATTTGCAAAACTGTACAGAGTCCGTTTTATTCCAATTATTAAATAGATCTGACAACGTACTAAAAGCATTGTTTTAGGCTCCATTTATATGCCTCTGCAAAACCGAGCCCAAATTCCAACCACGTCCCTTAAACAAAGGCTGTTATCTTTTCATACATAATCTTATAAGAAAGATAAAAGATAAGGCAATAGCCGTAACATTTCTGAACTGTTATTGAACAAGATATCTTAGAACTTAGAAGCGAGTATTGAGAAAGTTTAAGGGATGCTATTTGTTTTGCGGCTTACTTACGTAACGTTTTTTATTTATATTGTCTGAGAAGTTATCTCATTTCTTTATTTATCGGGAATCTATAAATATCTACAGATTAAAATATACAGATTATTATCTCCAAAATTAACTCTAATATCTAAGAATGATCACTGTAAGATTAGTCAATTATAATCCAGCTTAATATCTTGGTAATAAGATTTTTGGGTGACATTTATAGTTTGTGGAATATAATCTTAATATATATAAATCTCGTGTCACAATGTTTGTCCTCAATGGACTCCTAAACCACTTAACCGATTATAATAAAATTCGCACACCATGTGCAGTTCGATCCAACTTGAGAGATAGGATAGTTTAAACATGTAGGTACCACGGGCGAAGCCGGGGCGGACCGCTAGTATGTGTTTATAAAAGTAATAATAAATTACTTTGATAAGCACATAATATAATATTCCAAAGCTGGAATTTATAAGAAATTCAGTTGTTTGTACCTTAAGAAATAAGTTTTATTTAATATTTCATTCTCAGTTATCTAGCTGTAGGTATAATGTACACCTATAGGTACTATAATTGTGTTGGTATAGTAGTAATAGTTGTAATAGTAGATATGAAATTTTATAATCAATAAACTTCTTTAGCAAGTTATAATCTTCATGAATAATAATTTTAACATCTTTGTTTCAGGTAAAGACGCAGTGAAAAGTCTGGGTAATGGCTATTTTCTCGAATTTCGCGAAAAAATCCTACTAATATCACAGAATAATAACTAGTAGCTTACTAATATTATAAATTCGAAGGTGTATGTTTTTTTGTTACTAATTTTTTACTACACGCAAAAACTGCTGAACCAATTTTCATAATTTGACACATGGGATTGGGAACTATGCGGGTTTTCCTTTGACTACGCGGGCGAAACGGTAGGCGAAAAGCTAGTCCATTAATTTTTCTGCCCACCTTCCGTTCACAAACAAAAAGATTAACCCAATAATTACCATCGTTAAAAAAAAAACAAAAATCTGTTTAGTTGCATTTTATTAGGGTGCTACGCAAGCAATGATGCAGCCATGCAGGCAGAAGCTGTATGATATAATTATTCTAATACGGTTCTTGCATCTAATTTAGTTTTTCCCTCTGATATTGAAACTTAATTAACGACAGGCTTTAAAAGTAATTTGTATAATCTGCTTAATGAGAAAAACTAATTAAAATTCGTTTATATTTTGTAATCATTAACTAAATTAATTACTCTCTTATACACACCTACTTCTTATCTTTACAAATATTTATAGATAAAATATATACTTAAATATTTATAGATAAAATATATACTTGACTTTCAAAGGATTTTAAAGCAAACTTCAAAGTTTTTCTTTATAGTCCACAATGTAGAGACGACTTTAGTTTAATCCAAAGATAAGGTTGAACTTTAAGAGTGGTGTAAGGCCTTTTATGAAAGTTAAAATTATTTGTGACGTTGTATCTAGCTAGTTAGTTTTTATAAATATTAAATGAAAATAATAAAATAATCTAAAGTTGCCCAAACGGATATTAATGTTTTTGCTTCATTGGTTTCCGTTTGGATAGTGAAAAAAATAAAAATGAAAAAAAAAACTCGAAAAATATACCCGAGTGGTAGTTAGTAGACGTATAATTATATGATTGAACCTCATAAACTTTAAGTACGTGTTTTTCTTTGACAAAAATATCAATGCTCTGTTTCAATTACATTGCCACATTCAAATATTAATGTTTGTATAAAACCGTAAACAACTGTATTTCATTTCAAGCAACATTTGCAAAAAAAGAAGCGAAGTAAATACGTAATAAAAAATAAATTATTCGCAAATTGTCTGCCCTCATAAAGAATAAAGGTGAATGATAAAAGCTCGGTCCACACGGTGCGTTTTATTGTCCAATTTGCATGAATCAAACAGACTTTAGGAGCCCGCGACTTTGTTCGCTTTACGTAAGAATTTTGGTGAATATTATTCTTTCTGTAGAATTAAAATAGTTCTTAACATGATGAGACTGCACTCTGTACATATTATTATAATTAGTGTTGCTTTTTTTATACAAAATAATACAATGTTCTAATAAATAAATATGTTATATTAATTCATTCATAGCGCTAATTGTGTGTTATAAGTTCCTAAATATGTATAAAGTACATATTCCTTCATTCGTATAAAAATAATATTTTAAACGAAATGTTGAATTGCCGCATCCATTGTATTGACAATGGATGCGGCAATTCAACACATACACACAAACATAGTCTTTAACTGACTTGGTTTCACTTATTGAAGTGAAACCAAGTCAGTTAAAGACTATTCTTTTGTATTTATGCAAGTACATATAATATATTTTATTAATATTTCAAGCGCATAAAGTCGCGGATAACAGCTAGTATGCTATAATTTCAAGCCAAACCGCCGCTTTATGAGCCGATTCGCTTTTAGTACGTAGAATTAATGGAGTGAGATGGAGTGAGTTCAACTCAGTGAGGTTTTCCACAGCTCTTTTTTTCAAATACTGTTAAGACCTGAAAAACATGTACATGTATTTGACATTTTATGAGAACTTATATTAAATATTTTATAGTTTAAGTATACCATCAAAAACGTGTCAGAAATGGCAAGATTCAAAGATACCAAAATCATCGTCTTACTGACGACGTGACGGTATTGCCATGACGCGACCTTGAAATTTTACTCTCAACGCGCCTAAAGAAGATTCACTTCAAAACTTATAACCTATAAATGACGAAATATAAAAAAACATATTCCACTAACAAATGGCAATCTTCATGCCACGGAAAGCGAATAAAACCATCGTGTACACGCACCATTACGCTAAAACGTGGCGATGTGTAAACCGCGAGAGATTGTAGCCGCGTAATGGAATCGTAAGGGGTTACAAGAAATACTCTCGACGTCATTTGCATGGAAATGCCTGAAAATGCCTGTAACGAGTTCATTAGAGAACCACGCAATCACTTGTAGCAATTAGTCATCGTCTCTTGCAGAGTTATGGTTCCCTGGTATTGTATTTTGAAGTGGGAAGAAGAATTGATGTTTTTTGTAGTGTGACTAGAAATGTATAGTGATCCAACAAAATCTATACTAATATTTATAAAGCTAAAGAATTTGTTTGTTTGTTTGAACGTGCTAATCTCAGGAACTAGTGGTCCGATTTGTAGATAGCCCATTTATCGAGGAAGGCTATAGGCTATATATCATTACGCTAAGACCAACAGGAGCTGAGCCATGCGGGCGAAACCGCGAAGCGCAGCTAAAAAATAAAAGAATAGGATTGATTCTGCGCTATATTGTGACGTCATAGTTGCTGTAATAAAAAGTTAGAATCAGTCTACAAGCATTTTATCACTTTATTTATGATATATTGTACCGTAATTATCTAATATTATACGGTGTACCGCGTAATGGTTAGCTTGGACGATAATTGAAAGTCAGGGTCAGGAAATGGTCGATGTAAAATTAATTAATATCATATGAATAACATAAGGTAGCGTGTCCTACACCTTTATTAAATCTATTACTGTCTGAAAGAAAATATTCTAGAACTTAAAATAGAAAAGAAAAAGACTGCTTTATTATACGATATTATTGTTTAAACGTCTTTTACTAGTTTCTGAAGATGAGTTAGTAGTACAACTATTAAATATATATATATTCCTAAATAGTAAACGTTTTAAGTAGACGTTTACTTTGCAGTTTATTTTTTCTAAACACATCGTCCAATTGAAAATGTTGATAACAACCAGTATTTAAAAACGGCAAGGGCGGATCCAGCTTTAGTGCCAGGGGGGGTCACATAGTCGTAGTCAATTTACAAAATCTATATTTTGATAAATTTAATTGATACGTAGACAGTAGATTTAAAAAAACACAGGTCAAGTGCGAGTCGAATTGGCGAACCAAGAGTTCCGTACAAACATTTTATATGTTTTAACTTTAAAATTATGCTTTTTGCAATTTTTCCTTTATCTGTGCTATGAGACGTAACTTTCTACAAAATATCAAAATTCTTTGTTCACGGGAAGTACCCTGTAGGTTTTGATTCCTGGCGACACTTGCGAATGTTGTAAATTTTAAGCATGAAATGTATGTTTTAGCAATTTTTGCTTCATCTGTGCTATAAGACATTGCTTTTAATCAAATTTCAAGACCCTGTGTTCACGGGAAGTACAATATACGTTTTGATTCCCTTGCGATAATGTCAAAATTTGCGATAATTTGCAGCATAAACGGCTGTATCTTTTGATTGCGTTGGTTTGATTGAAGTTTGATTTTTTCACAGCTTTAAGGAACCGTAGATTTGAGTATTCGGTATAAATTTCAGAGTGATACCTCCACGCGTTCCTGACAAAAATAATCTTGACAGGCAGACGAACTTGAAAATTGTTCAAGATATATTTTTTTATGATGTAATTAAAAAAATATATATTTTTGCAATTATTCCTGTTCAATTTCAAGATTCTGAGTTTACGGAAAGTACCCTGTAGGTTTGAGTTTTGATTCCCTTGCGAATGTCGAAATTTGCGAAATTTTTCGGCATTTACGGCTGTATCTTCTGATTGCGTTGACATAAAAGTTTGATTTTATTACAGCTTTAAGGTATTATAGACTTGAGTTTTTGGTATGAATATCAATTGAATACATGTAAGCGTTCATGGGTAACAGCCAACAGGGTTGTAAGTTTAAATCTAAGTAAAAATTCATGTTTTTCGCAATTAGTAAACAAAGTCGCTTTCTCTGTCCCTATGTTCCTTTGTATGATTAAATCTTTAAAACTACGCAACGAATTTTGATGCGTTTTTTTTAAAGATAGAGTGATTCAAGAGGAATAGTATAAAATTTATAAGGTTTTAGACAAAGCGGGCGAAGCCGCGGGCGGTAAGCTAGTCTGTGTTATAAGACGTTACATTGTACAAAATTTCATGACTAAATACTCGGGAACTATCCTGTAGGTTTTGATTTCCTAGGGAATGTCGAATTTTGCGAAAAATTTCAGCATTTACGGCTGCATCTTTTGATTGCGTTGGCTTATACGTTTGATTTTTTCATAGCATCAAGGGACCGCAGACCGTAGGATTTCGACATTAGCAAGGGGATCATAATATTAATAAATATATTTTCCGTAAACAAAGAGTCTTGAAATTGAGTAAAAAGTATCGTCTTATAGCACATGTATAGCACAGATGTAGGAATAACAATAAAAACCCTAATTTTTTAATTAAATATAAAAATATATGTTTAAATAATTTTAAGCTTACAATTCCTTTACTTATGAACAACATGTATTAAATTGATATTCACATCAGAACTCAGGTCTATAATAACTTAAAGCTGTTATTTAATTCAAATTCTATGTCAATGCAATCAGAAGAAAAAGCAATTAGAGCCGCATATTCTGTAACTCGCAACTACTTGCAAGGGAATCAAAACCTACAAGGTACTTCCCGTGAACACAGAGTCTTGAAATTTGGTTAAAAGCAACGTCTTATAGCACAGATAAAGAAAAAAATCCTTTAAACAAAATTGTAAGATACAACATAATAAAAAAATAGGTTTGCTCGGAGCCCTCGGTGCGCGAGTCCGACTCGCATTTGGCCGATTTTTTGTCGTTATTTGACTGTATTTTCTAGTTTCGTTAAAAAAATTTTGCTACCTATTTTGTGTCTTATCCACGAACTGGGATATTTCGATATTTGAGGTTTTGTATGAAAAGTGTAACAGCAAAAGTTGTAGAAAACAAATTAATAATTACCTACAACTTTACCATTACACTTTATACCGCAGTTATAGTTTTTTTCGAAAATCGAAAAACCAGTTTTTTGTCTTTAACGCCGTTAGTAGTACACCGACGCATTCGCGTGCGGCAGCGAAACAACGAAAAATCTGTCAGTAGTATGGCAGGTTTTCGCATATGATATGTCTCACTCTAGCACATAGATAGATGAAATAGTTGCGTCCTTGTCAGTATTGTTTCGCAAGGAACTGCGAAATGGCCATTACACAGACGCATTGCGAAAAAGTTGCGAAAACATTGCTGTTTACTAACGTTCCGCAGATATTTCGCTACGCAGTAGTTTCGCAGTGATTCGCTGCCGCATACGAATGCGTCGGTGTACTAACGGCGTAAATCACGACCCCAGGTTGACCCTAATTAACTTTTCCTCCAATTTTTGTTATATTCTCTTCCGTTTGTAATTGATTTCAATGTTCTATATTATTTTTATGTCTCAAAAGTCAATAAAAACATCATGTTGAACAGTATTGGAGTAGGTACACTTAGGCCGTGGACCTAGCCCAGGGGGGGGTCATGACCCCATGACCCCCCCCCTGGATCCGCGCTTGAAAAACGGCCTATCAAAAATTTAATAAATCGTCTTTCAATCAAACAATCGTACACTGAAATGTGAAATTCATCCAGATTTTCGTTCCCAACTTCAATTTGCACTTTATAAGTAATTAAAACGGTGGTTTTACGGTAAACGGGCACAAATAACGAAAACTTACATAGCGTCTTGAGACGAACTCGATTAATCTCCGTCTTATAAACCAGATCTACGATTCCTTTTAAATACTCTGTCTGATAAGCGCCTTTGTCGTTATTTGTTGAATTTCCATCTTATCTTACAGGGTATAAACTTCAAATAAATTGCGAATGATTTGAATTAAATGTTTACTATTTAACGTTTTTACACGGGTATAAAACATAAAATTAACTCATAATAATAGCCATAAGTTCAATGCGTAAAAATAGATAGGTAAATGCAAGTATGAGTTTGAATATGATATAAAAAAAACACTATAAACTGTGCTATAAATTCATTAAATATACAAAAAATATCGAATTCCATATCTTCAAGTATACTAAACAAATGCTAATCTTTTAATTGACACAATTGACACATCACTCAAGATTATATTTTAAGCTAATTATGAAAAAAAAAACTAACACGCATATCACACATCATATAGTACGTACAAGATAACCTCTAAACCATACCTTTTTCCTCATATAAAAAGTCAGCATTTTCTTAGAAAACGTTCTCAATTATAAAAACTAATCATCGGTTTTATCGAAGGTAACTGAAAGCTTCGGCGTTAGGTTTTCCTCTCTAAAGAACATATTATGTCGGACGCAGTCCCTCGTGAGATTATGTGGGACAATTTTTATTTCATTACATTTAACAGATTAAATTCACACGTTAGAAATAGTATGTGGAATTTATTTATAAGAATAGTGTTTTGGTACTAATTAATAATAATAAGGTGATTTTAAATTTTGGATATTACCAGCGGATGATAGGCAGACCCACGGTCTTGAACGCATCTAAAATTTCATCAAATTAAACCTCCAAGAGCTTAAACCTTCTTTGAAAACCACGCTTTCTATAGATGAAAAAAGAATGAAAATTGATGCAGTATTTTTGAGTTCATCGCGAACAAACAGACAGACACAGACTATTATTATGTAGTGATTTAATAACTGCGTTAAAAACAACCGACTTCAAAAACGGAAAAGTAATAAATAAAAAAGATTTGATATTATTAATTACTACATATTATTTAGATGTGCTATTTACTAAAAAGGTTTGATGTCGGTGCACGGGCTTAATTCTAAGTATGTAGTAATTAATAATATCAAATCTTTTTTATTTATTACTTTTCCGTTTTTGAAGTCGGTTGTTTTTAACGCAGTTATTTTTATTTAATACTTTTTAGTGTATTTTTCAACACGAATCAAACGAGCCCAATCTCGATAAAGTTGAGTCAATATATTACTGAGTTCCTATGGCCACCTTTTTTTTATAGTGGGGAAATCTTCTTAGATACCCCCGGCTCCCGGGGATGGAGCCGTGGTTATGTCGGATTTCTACCGACTATAAAACCCCACTCTGTTCCATCGCGCTGCTTTGGACGGAACTGCGGGAACGGTTACGACTCTACCGCGTGTCCCGCCCAGCAGATGCCCGTTTCCAGGCCCACCACTAGAACCCCCCTCGCTGGTGGCTGCTGGAACGAAGGCTTACGCCACCAACGCGCAGACAATGGATCTTTCCCCGCTCCATCATCCGCGTTCCCCCGAACCCCCGACCCCATCACCGTCCGGCCAGAGGGTGCACGCCGGAAGGTCCTCCGATGTGTGAAATACATGTCGGGGGACCCTCCGGCGCACTTTTATAGAGATTACCTCGCAGCCCCCACCTCACCAGAGGTGGCGGCCCTCGGTCCGGCCCCACGGACCGGATTACGAGTTGGCAGACGGCCGTTTTACAGCGGCCGCCGCCCCACACCTCTCTGCAGGAGTCTCCGCGCGTCATCACAATGACGCGTCGGGATCCCGCCCTCCGCTGCACGGCGTGGCTTGCTAAACCAGCGAGCCCGGCGCGCCGCGACCTCTGGCTGCCATCCACCGCCGCATAAAAGCCGGCTCCTCTCTGGCCCACAAACAGGACCTCTGCCGTCGGGTCAGTCGAGGCTTTCCAACCCCAACTGCCGTTCAGCGCCACCTTTGCCTAGTGGACACGGGGTCCGCCAAGCCACGACCTCTGGCCGCCATCCCACGCCGCACACAGCGGCCGCTGGGCCACACCTAGCCCTGGCCGTCGGGCCGGTCGAATCTCCCCGACTCTAAACCAGCCGTTCAGCCCCTCGCTGGTCCAATTTCGCTTCACTCAGAGGGCCATAACTCTGAGCTACTGAGCCCCTCCGCCGCGACAAGGCCTGGATCGTTGGGGGGTCCTATGGCCACCTTCCGATTCCATCATCAAATCAGCTCTATGTCATGATAATGTTTCATCGCTATCCAATTTACATACGTATACAAAATTTCAGCTCAATCGGTTACCGGGAAGTGAATCAAAGTTACTTGCTACATTTCAATTAAGCCATCGAGTACAGACAAAAATGCTCATAAAATAAAAACTACTGGGCCTATCCGAATAAAATTTTTATGGGACCAATTCGACACCATCCTGCATCGAACAAAAAAGAATCACGTAAATCGGTTAAGAAACCTCGGAGTAATCGGTGTACATACATACAAAAAAAAAATTATACCGGCCGAATTGATAACCTCCTCCTTATTTTGAAGTCGGTTAAAAACGGATCTTGCATGTGGAATTAGAGAGTACAAGGGTAAAAGACAAAGCACAGGCACAAGAATACGCGTCGTCTATTTTAAACTGAAACAATACATCTTATTAAATAGTTTCGTCCCATACTCCCTAGTGGGGTATTCTACCTCCCATAGAACAATGCAAGTGTTCCAAGAGCTTAGTGCACACTGAATAATTTAAAGTTTTCATGTTTATTTTTCCGCTTCGCAATCTCATTAAGGCATGATTACACTGTCTTGTTCAATACAAAAGTAATTATTTAACGTACAATGGTATTAAAGTGAGGGAAAAGCGCACTCTAGCGGTCGTTGTTGGAAACAAGCGGTGTAAGAAGTGGGGATAATTTTGTACGACAGAATTTTTGCTGCATTACTTTATAAAAGTGACTTGCCTGGAGGAAAAAATATATTTAACATCGTTGATACGGTCTAACAGGTACTTATCTATATAAATTTATAACTATCTTAAGGTACTTATCTATACTTTACTGTTATAATTGTACTGGAAAAATTTATGAGGCTGAATGAATACATATTATTTATATTATTTTGCCAAACGAGTTTAACCGTGGGTAGAAAAATAGTAAAAAAAGGTTGTTCAAAATTAGTTATTGAAGTGAAACTTCTTTATCGGGGTTGGAAAAAAATTTAGTGTAACATTTTTTCGTTACGCGTGACATTTCTATAAAGTTGCATATAGTAAATTATTTTTGAAAAATAAGGTCATAAAGAAGTTTCACTTCTTACGTGTGTACACTAGTACACGCACACATTTTTTTTTAATTTGTAAACAGTGAATAAACCCCTTAAGCTCTTCAATATGTGGACTGTAGGACACAAGTGTGGACACAAGCATCGCTTAATTAGAGAAAAACTAATGACATTTGCAATCGTATTGCGATTTCAATTACTTCTAGTAGTTTACTACTTTGGTTGGAAAAAAAACGTGCTTTTTTCACTTTTGTTGGATTCTAAATTTAAAAAAATAAAATTTAATAAACTGTATTTAAACCCATTTATATAAAGTTGCCCATGTAATTGTACAAATTAATTTTGTGGTAACAAAAGTATGATATAGTACGGCTATAGCTCACCATCAAATGAACATACAAAATAATAATCACAGATTTTAATGTAAGGTATAAAAATTATGACCACTCATCTCCATTTCGCTCAACCTTTATTTAAATTGTAAACCAAAAACATAATTTTTCATTTTATTCATAATTTGGTAATCTACCTGGACTTTATTTCATTTATAATTAAAAAAAAACTATATTTTATCTATGCTTCCAAATGTCCCCGGTCCCGTACCTCAAAGGTCCTAGTATTTTATTAAAAAAACAAAAGAACGACTTATTGCTCATATTCTAATTTAAAATCTCCCGCCGAGTAAAGAGCATTCGGAGTTTGCCGCCTCAGGGATTATCTCAAAAATAATATCTTTAAGAAATGTATATTAAAATCTTAGAATGAAAAGATCTGAATATTACATTCATAAAGTTCCCGTCAAGTTTGCTCACAAATCCTTTGATCGCCATTTAGACATGCTTTGCCCGCTTTTCATCTCAATTCCTTTGGCAATTATAACTAAATTATTATATTTGGCAATAGACTAATTATTCATCATAATTGGCAGTTTTAAATATTTTATAGAGCTCAATCGGCGCTAAGGTAAGGCAGCTTTGATTTGACATATGCTTAATTCCATGTTAATTTCGTGTTTTAAAACAACAATATTTTTTTTTAATTTAATAACCACTTCGTTGTTATTTTAACAATTTGTAGAAATTTATAAGCACTGAAATACATGTAATATAAACGTCTAACCATGACCTTAACCTTATCATACAATATTTCCAAAGCATTCTAAGTGAAAACATATTGCAAGAAACAAGGTCCTCGTACAGCGCTATTCCTTGATATTAAATGGATTCCGTCACACGCCAGCGAAGTTTTTTCATCAGTCTGTATCCATTTATCTGCTGATTCATTTGTCGTGAAATAAAACACGATACAGGATAAATGGAAAGTCGAGAGCAGGCATAATACGATATATTCGAAGCTTCGGTGACTGCGTTTTGTCTTCTTTTTGTGGTCTTTATTGAAAGTGGCAAATGGTCGACTGGCGATGAATGTTTTCATTTTGATGAAATATCCTTTGCACGTAAACATTATTAACGTTTTGTTACCTACTGAAAACAAGTATTTATAAACTACTGAATTTTTTTTATAATGCATATAATTATTTTGAAGACAACCTGTCCCTGTAAATTTTATTATAATAAATAAATAATTATATTGTTTTTAAAATCTTCGTTGCCTGAAGTTGGAATAGTCTAATGAAACATCACTATAATTCCTAGAAATTCATGATTAATTGAGTATAACTTCAGATTATAACCATTATAACCTCACAAGGGACCGCTACGCACACAGGCTACGCAATATTAATACAAAATGGTGGATCCACGTGTTACTTCACTTTGACAGCTCTACGAATATTTAATGTAACTAACTACAATCTACATATTTCGTTACCTAGATTTATTAACTCATTCCCCGTGCTCATTCCCTATCTCTCTATCTGTAGAGATTCTTTCTTCTTTGTCGATTCACTCTTGGCAGAGCGGTCGTGGTCACGTTGAGACGTCTACATCGGTGGTAGAGGCGGACACAGCTTTCCGCACGATCTCCCGCCATCTCTTCCTGTTACTAGACTGTCTGTCAGATACGCGAATTCCTACAGCAGATTTCACTTGGTCGGTCCAGCGCATTGGTGACCTGCCGCGCGATCTGATTCCTGTGGAATTACTTATGACATTTTTAAAAATCGTATAGCTAAGTGGCAAAATTACTACATATTATTCAAAAAGAAAAAAAATATAGGGGTCCGATTCATCATTCTTGCACTTGATATTTTCAACTTGTCGACGGAAAAGTGATTATATTATGAAAACAAGGATGAAGGAGTTCTAGTAAAGAAACGTACCATTTCGGTCTACAAAGTAAAAAAAATTCTAGTACTCGTTTATCGTCTAACAAATATTGGAAGTGTAAAATTATGTTAGTTTCTCTGTCACGTGAAAACAGCTGTGAATCAGCTGGTGATTTTGAAGTTATTAAAAATAACACATGTAGAGAATGCAATAGAATATAATCAATAGGTCTATAGTGTAATTTATTTATTTATTCAACTTCATCTTCATAGGTAGGTACTTAGACAATAAGACATACACTTGAAGCAATATAATCTACTACTTATTACAATTTATATGTGTAAGTAAAACCAAATACTACAACTATTATAATATATTATGTGCGATAATGATGGATGGATGAAATTCTAAATTGAATTTTATGTAATTTACATTAAAGCTCTATTAGACTAGCTACACAGTATTACAATATTGTGCTAGCTACTAGAGATAGATAATGAACCTAGACGCGAATTAATTGAAAACACGTACAGAATAATTAATTTTCTAACAAACAGAGAAATATTAAGTGATACAGCTATGAAATAATAATAATCGATACAGGGTGAGGTCCTGAACAAACCTTCATGGAATTAATGCGATCCCGCGACCCTGTTCGAATAATATTTATTTAGTCCTAACCAATATGAAGCTTATTTACCTATTTATCTTGTTTTAAACAATGATTTATTTATTTGTATTACCACAAAATGGATATTTCACGACACACGGAAGGGGACACTTAAAACAACTAATCTAGCACAATTTTTAACACAAATAGATTAAAAAAATTATTAGAGTAATGTAAAATAGAGATTGCAATCAACTTAAATTTAAAACGAAGAAAGTAGAACGAGACCTAAATCTTGAAACATCAAAAATGCATCAACAGAAACCATTTCTGAGAATGCAAATATAACATTTTGTAATTTGCTAAGTGCAGTTGGGAATGTCGCATGCTCACGAAACTTACCTTAGCTGTTTATATAGCTTTTAAAACCTTCGCAATTTATTTATAATATTTTAATGTGACGAAAGTATCTCTTCTTTCAATATCTACTTAAATATTGAAGCAAGGTATTCTAGTAAAATCTGTGGGAATCCCTTGATGAAGATGATATTATGATTTACGATTTTATATTTTTTATATTTGAATTAAAAAAACTAAGGCTTGACGTTTGTGAAAATAATATGGTTAGTCACTATTTGCTGATTTTTGTTTAATTGTAATATTGAAATTTATGTTAATTTGCAATGTCCTTTATATTCTTCAATAGTTTGTTAAACTTTGAACACTGTCTCTTTTATACAGATTCAGCAAATCAAGCAGCAATCTAAGCAATTGCCGTAGGGCAATAAGGCCACCCTTTCATAATTAATAAAAAATACTTATTTAAGTAATTACTAAAACCCCGTTGGATCATTTAATTTACTCATTAAAATTAATTATTGAACATTTCTTGGCCCATTCTAAACAGCGCATTACATTACTGTATTTTAGCTAAAAGCACAGCGACCTAAATTAAGCGAACTAATTTTTAACTTAATGTATAGCACTCCATTATGTGGTTAGAAACTGGATTACTGGGTAACATTAAATTGTAGTTAAAAGAAAACTAAAACGTGCTAAACCCAGTGCGTATACATATAGGTCAAATCAAAGAATGTGGGAACTAGGAATCAAGCACACTTCACGAATTAGGCCAACGGAGAAAGTACCACATCCCGACAAAAGATAGGCGTGAAATATTAATAACTAGTAAGCAAATACTACTGTTATTTGTACCAAGAGTGGGAGAGCCGGAGACCAGCATCCTTTCGGAATCCACTCCTGCTTCCTTTCCTTTTAATATAACATAGCAGTTGACATGATTTTAAAAGAACAACTATGGAGTTTCTTGCCGGTTCCTCTCCATAGATACTGCTTTCCGAATCAGTGGTAAATGTAAAAATTATGATATGACGATTCAAAAGTGCTTTTATTAGAAGCCTAATTAAATAAATAAATGTTTGAGTTTGAGTTTACAGCGTTTGCGAAAACTCTGCAAATCGCTTACCATCAGACGACCCACCAGCCCGGTTATACGCTCTGACACAAAAAAAGATCGTATAACGTTCTTCAGTCTAAAGCGCGTCACACACGGTGAAGATACTATAATATTTTATGTTAAGATTCTCTAATATAAAATATTACAGTATCTTAAGGTATCCGGTATCAGCGTTCTGACCATCATTTTTCTTTTTGTCATTGCGTACTAAGACCCCTGTAGAACCGCCATCCTGTTACAAATGACCCGAAATTTTGTGTCAGTGTTTCGTCGGGTCATTTGTAACAGGATGGCGGTTCTACTAAATATACCTTTTTACACAGAAATAGGTTTGACTTATATGCATAGAAATTTATTCATACACATAATGTGATGAGATAATAGTTACTGAGGATAATATGCCGCGATTGGGCGAACTTTCCAGGTCAGAGCACATTAATAATATAATAGGAATTGTGAAGTGAACCGAATTATGCCAGCCATCAGAGCAATCTCAATGTGGGGTAATTACTGTTTGAGTTCAAATCTTTGGTATTAAGTTGTGTCTGAAAAGACATTATAATATTAAAATGAGAGATCAAAGAGACTATGACGACCGCCTCCTTGGTACAGTGGTTGACGCGTGAGCGTAGAACCGAGGGGTCCTGGGTTCGATTCCCGGTGGTGACGAAGAAAAAAAAAAGGTCTCGGTCTGGCAGGACACAGAAGGCTGATCACCTCCTTGTCCCTAAAGAAAATCGATCAGTGAAACAGATGTATAATGCATCTGCCCCTTACCCCACTAGGGGACATGGGACTTCACTTTTTTCACAAAGAGACTATGATGAAATAGCACAGAAACAGGATGTGGTATGGACTGTAATATATCGTAAACCTATACTTTATCTTAGATTAGTTAAAGCATGTACTTTGTTAAAAGACACCAAATATTTATTTATTTAAAAAATTATGGAACGAATTTTATATATGCAGTTTCCAAACCAGCGTTTCGTCTTAAAATATTCAGACACAATATTACTTAGTTACTAATAAACCGTCTAGTTTATAACATGCAAATCCAAGCTTAAAAGATATTCACAAAATATAACACGTTCACGATAATCTAGTCAATATTTACGTAATCCAGTATCAGTTTGTTTGCAGTATCTGAAACAAAAGTTAGGAGGAAAGTTTTAAGAGTTACAAAGTTTGGTCTCTAAGGAGGTGACTAGCATTCAATCACGTGCATCTAATATAATTAGGATTGTATTAATGCTTTGTTATTTAATGGTTCTTACTTCTTGTATATTTTGTGTATATGATTTATTTAGAAGTACGTAGATGTCAAGTTTGTTTTAAAAACATATTGTTTTTTTTATTATGAGTGTAAATAATTTAATTAGGGGATTTTTCACCATTGGTGTCTCTGATAACTTATTTGACACTTCATGTAAAATTTTCACTCAAATATTTTTTTTTTCGACCAACGGTGCTGCGAATAGCTTTGAACTGTTCACCAAATGTAGAGTCATGTTTTTTTACGTAAATTATTAAAAACTAATTTATACATAAAAATTTTAATTCAATGCTAATAACTAAATTATTAATACTCAATCGTAAGTATTATTTGAATATTTTGTAGGTCAATTAAATTAACCTTCAAGAATTTATAGTCATAATAAGTTTTGAAAGCTAATTGTCTCTTGATGATCCATTCATGCGATGTAAATGCTAAAACTAGAATTACACAATAACATCGTTTTGGTTCAAAGTTTTATAAAAGCCACAGATATTCACAATAATTCTTGTGCTTTAAGCAAATTAAGCGCTGCACGAACATTACCGCAAAATAGAGCAGGTTTGTAAAGCGCTTACACCGCTTGAATGCTCTAAATCACCGGTGAAACAATAAACTTAACAAAATTTCCCGACTTCGCCAAATTGTTATAAAGATTGTCAGGCTCGAGGGAAATTAGAATTATTGATGATTTATTAGTTCAATTACGTTCAATAATCCAATGAATTGTTCTGAATTAATAATGTTTAGAAGTTAGAAAATGCTTTTAGTTACGGCAATATATTTAATATTAACGAGTGGCGACTGGCGATATTGCGTTGTTGATTATTATTTACTAGCTGTGCCGCGTGGTTTCACCCGCATTGCTCCACTCATGTTGGTCTTAGCGTGATGATATATAGCCTATAGCCTTCCTCGATAAATGGGCTATCTAACACCGAAAGAATTTTTCAAATCGGACCAGTAGTTTCTGAGATTAGCGAGTTCAAACAAACAAACTCTTCAGCTATATAATATTAGTATAGATTATGATTATAACTTCTCTATTTTGTTTGTTCAAACAATTCATAATGCCGACAGAATTTGTGCTAGAAAACTTGTAATCTTAATAAATCGCTAATTGTCTTTAAAATAGCCGTTAATTTTAATGAAATTATGAATATTTCATATTATCAATGGTTTAACACAAATCCGCAAGTATTGAATGTTTGAAAACGGTGAAGTAAAAATAACAATTTTATTTTTATTTTATATTGCCATACTGTTAAAAATGTAGAGTTTCTGAAATGCAATAATCTATACTTATAATAAATCTGTAGAGAGGCCAATTCTGTACATGAAATATATTTAAAAAAAAACTATGGAGGGGTGATAAGGGATCGCTACTGATGCCAAAAATGCAATTAGTAAAATTTTTGTCTGTCTGTCTGTCTGTCTGTCTGTCTGTCTGTCTGTATATTCGTTATAGAAACAAAAACTACACGACGGATTTTAACGAAATTTGGCACAATTATTCTTCATACTCCTGGGCAGGTTATAGTATACTTTTTATTACGCTACGATCAATATGAGCAGAGCAGTGAAGGGAAATATTGGGAAAACGGGAGAAGTTACTCCATTTTTTAAGCTTCCGTCGCGTGTGCAGCCTTAATGGTTAAAGCTACATAGAAATCATGTACGACAAAAATGTTCTTAAATTATTATTATTATATAAAAATAAATTCCTAGACAGCAAATGTCTATCTTTTAAAATTGACTCACAATAACACGTGAAACTTCAATAGCTTAGCAATTCGGAGCTTTCTGATTATATTTGTCTACTCTTACGTTTACAACACTCTCACTCATCCCTAATTAAAAAAAGATAACATTATTACCTATTCAATAAAAAAAGAATCATGTAAATCGGTGTAGAAACACC
Organism: Colias nastes; assembly: GCA_907164665.1. Taxonomy (NCBI): domain Eukaryota; kingdom Metazoa; phylum Arthropoda; class Insecta; order Lepidoptera; family Pieridae; genus Colias; species Colias nastes. The sequence goes on along the minus strand of CAJQZM010032688.1, from coordinate 28,527 downwards.
AAAGTTATACATGAAATACGCTATAAGTCATCGCGCGTGAATACAGAATCATGCAGCCATAAGGATTATTTTTGTGTATCAGTTGCCGCGTTAGACGCGCTTCGCGGCGGGAGCTATAAAAAGGCGGCGGGTCCGCAACTCCGCACCCGTTTCGCGTTGTCACGGCATCACGTGTGAACGGCTGAACCGATTTCGATAATTCTTTTTTTATTATATTCCTTGAAGTACGAGGATGGTTCTTATGTAGAGAAAACGTAAATATGTACCACGGGCGAAGCCGGGGCGGACCGCTAGTATATAATAATTATGAAAAAATATACATAATAATGGATTCATATACAACTTGTACCTATTTATATCGATAAAGATTTTTATTACCTATATATATTTTTTTATTTATTTACAATATATTATACTTTCTTATAAACCTATATGACAAAGATAACCTGAGTGTACAAATATTTAGTTATTGTATTTGTATGTCGTGAAACCTCGTGAAACGGATAACCTTGTAAAAGTACAATGAAGTGTGTGAAATAAGCCCCTACGAGTTATGGCTTTGTTATGTGACAAGATTCAATTTATATATCCGATTGAGATTTGGTGGCTGATTGCTGTCTTCACTTTTGTGTACAGAGGAAAAGCCTTTTGGAATTTTATGTGTACAAAAAATTGGTACTGGTAAATAATAAACACATAAATGTTTTGAGTATTTTTTTATATTCAATCTATAAACAGTTCAATCGCTTTTTCAATTTTAAATGTTCATTATGAGTTTTATAATTAATTAATGATAATTCTAACAGTTTATTCATCATTATTCAGATTTGTAACAAAACAAAGTTTCATTTCCGTTCAATTTCCTTCCCATTTCTTATTTGTTAAACAGCCAATTGTTTTGACAATTCCCCGAAACGAATTTCCTTCGCCCGATTGGCTAATTCATAAAAAAAAACAAATGTCATATATATTCTGTAGCAGAGGAAGTCAAGATGGCGGGTTGCAATCAGGCGGGAAACATCGCAGTTCATAGATCTCATTACTGAGTCAATCTGAGATGGCAAGATGCTCTCGGCAAAATTGGATGACATATAAAAATGTTTCACGTTGTGTACTTGCGATACATAATTAGATTCATGCTTGATTTCTTCTCGAGTTTGTGTCAATGGTTATCTTGATTTGGTTTCGCTTTTATTTTGTCAGCAATTACAAACATGTGTAGATTAATAATTTGAAATTGAAACCCGAACTAAACATATTAATATAAAGACCATCTATAATAATTACATATTTGATTACATTTCCAATTAATTTTATTATTGTTTTAATGTTTTCAATAGATTACGGCTAGGCATTATTTTACGATACTTTTCAAAATTTATTTAAATAAAACAATAGGTGGCAATTTGCGTTCTGTAATTTGGTCTCAATAATTGTTTCTCTCTTAGGGTGATACTATACGAGCGGTTTTCCCGCCGCGGGAATCCGCTTCTGAACCGCACTAGTCACAATTTAATATAAAGTTGTATGCTGCATACTACACTGCGCGGTTTCCCGTCGCGGTTCACAGGCGGGACAAATTCGACCGCCGCATGCAGCGTCAAACCGCCGCTGATAACCGGCGCTTTAAGCTACACGGGCGGTTTCCCGCTACGTTTTACGTCATCCGGCGTGGGACGGCGCTCGCTCATCGTTCGTGCGCTTGCGTGGCTAGTGTCACGTCAAAATGTTTGATACGGAGCGTTTTATTGTAGAAATACAAGATCGGTCGTTATCATTGGCGGGTCCATGTTCAAATGAACAGAAGACAGCGATAAACCGCGTCCCGTGTAGTTTGATGGTCTGTACTCAACCTTATGTAGGTTAAAACACTAACCTTATCTAATTACCCACTTTATATCACGCGTATCGTAATCAATCATACAATCCACAAATCTGCATTGTAATCCAAAAAAAGCGATGCCTCATCTCGATGAAGGAATACTCTAAAATACGTATGCGAAGACGATCCACTTTGTAGAACGACGGTGCGAGGTTTTTACAAATACAGAAATAGAATAAAGATAAGAAATTTTTTAAAGAATAGAAAAATTCGATCATTAGGACTGTATGTACTATTGTTGTAGTGTGGCATTGCCTGACTGGGACTCCCGTAATATCAAGTTTTTTTCTATTCAATATTTTTTTTCAAATACTTAATGCATAAACATCTATAATCCTACTAATATTATAAATGCGAAAGTTTGTGAGGATGTGTGTGTGTTTGTTACTCTTTCACGCAAATACTACTGAACCGATTACAATGAAATTTAGCACACATATAGAGGGTAACTTGGATTAAGACATTGAATAGGTTTTATCCCGTAAATCCCACGGGAACGCGAACTATGCGGGTTTTCCTTTGAAAACGCGGGCGAAGCCACGGGCGGAAATCTAGTATCATAATAAAAATCATCATGAAATAAGTGATCTACTTATTTCATATAAAAGGTCAGACCTAGGTCCTATTTTCACCTTAAGCACAGAATACATAATAGTAGCTAAACGCTACAGAACGGACACTCTCCGCCTCCCGCCAAAATTAAACTCTTACCTCACCCCGCACGATCAGTCCGTCAGTCAGTCGTTAAAATGGCCCGCATTTTTCTGCAAGGACGATACGCAACGAAGATTGACAACATTAATCAAATTGACTTAAAATAATTTATTATTTTGGATTTGTGATTATCGTTTTTCGTAGAAAATGGTTAGATTTTGTGCTGTTTACGGATGTATTTCATCAGAAAAACGCGATTTTTTTTTACGCTAGTCACAAATGTCCTTAAGTTTAACACAAATGTAACAAAAGACATCTCAACACTTGAATTATGGAGGGTTCAGCTGAACAGCACTCCTGGGTGTGCTGGATAATCCATTGTCCTTGTTGGTAGTGCCGTGAATTTTGTAAAGGTTTTATAAATAGCGGCTCAAGGTTTATTAAAAACTACTTTCGTAAGTGTATACATAGCAGTATAACATTGTAGTGTAATAGTGTAATGGTATTGTAGTACGTATTCTTGTATAAACTTAAAAAGAGAGACAAGCTCATATAATGAATTATTATATTTTTCCTAGATTATCAACTTTGAACGCATACGCAAAAAATTTATTAACGCTACTAGAATTATTTATTTAATAACATGTATTCGTACGTATCCCAGGGAAGGAAAAAGGAACAGAGGGAGACAAAAAATTAGATGGGAGGATGATTTAAAGGAAATTGTAGGAGGAGTGACCTGGAGAAGAATAGCACTTCAAAGGCAATCATGGAAGAGTTTGGAGGAGGCTTTTGTCAAAAGGCAAGCAAGATACCCAGAAGAAACCTAGTTAAGCTATTAAATTATTGTTACTTGTAAATTTCTTGCAATAAAGGCTTTCATTCATTCATTCTTTCATTCGTACGTAACATTTGATGGTACGATGTAAAAATTAAAATTGAATAATATGTTGAAATTTTGAGAAAGCCAAAACTACTATTTTCCTTTAAATAAACATTAATTCCAGCATATGTATGTTCGTTTCGTTATCAGCGTGTTATCAGCTATCAAGTTATTGAAATTAAGTCATCGATAACGTATCTAAACAAATCAACTTAACATAAATTTAGTATATAAATGTTTTACATTTACATCATACATTATGTACCTATCTAAGAAAGAAAAAAAGGCAGTTTTTGAGAAGCAAATAAGTAATTCTCTACATTTCACGGGACTGTAATGCGTGAGTAAATTGGGACGTAATTAGCCCTAATGAGGTCCCATACCCTCTTCGGACTGTCTGAATTTAAGTACCCCTATATACGGTATACCCTTATGCACTATCTCTTTAAGAAATATACGATTATAAATACCTACATATAGCTATTATTTCATAGCATAAAATGAAGTTGATTCCCGCTGTCTTTCTGTCTGTAGATACTCTGTATGTATGCCTAAGCAAGCATAGCAAAAATCTAAATTTTTAAAACTTCGTAACAGATTTGAATGCGCTTTGTTTTTAATAGGTAGATAGAGTGGTTCTCGAGGAAGGTTTTAGTTAAGACTGCATCGCGCAAATGATAATTATGTAATTGCGAAATAATTGCGTTGGTCTGTTGCATTGCTGTTATTACTTAGGTTTTAGTTATGAGATTTATATAATAATATATTTGAGAATACCCTTTTTCGATAATAAAGTTCGAAAACGCAATTACTTTTAGTTTCCTCGATAGAAAAAAAATCCAAAGTTACCTCTGCAACGGACAACCAGAACCAACTGAAACCTAGCTCTACGGCTTCAATACTTAAAGGAAGGTTATGAGTTTTTGTATTGTAATAAAACTAAACGTTTTGGATATAGTATAAAATTTAATTTTTCATAATAAGTATGTGTTTAATTCAATAATACGAAGAAAATACTAAAATTAACGCGTATTTCGCTCAGTCTAACAAGAGCCGCCCCGTGTCCCCCGTATCCGCGTTTAAGTCTGGCCAAAGAGAATATAATCACTACGTTTGTATAAGAAACGTAGTGATTATATTCTCTTTGGGTATAAATATTCTTTGCGTCAGACGGGGAGGCTGTGTCGCTTGCGCTCACGCACGGATCTGCTACGTAAGCAGAGTTTGGTGTCAGTTCACAATGGGCAACAAAGGAACAAAAGTTAACAAAGTTAACCGCGATTGCTTTGCCGGAAGTAAAGCGGAAAAAGTAATTTAAAAAAATATTAAATTCGAAAAATCTAATTCTATACATACATAATTATGCTCACGACTCACTGTATGTTTTTCAATGGACTACGTAGGTAGATAAGATATTGAAACAAGCCTTTAGTCAATTGGCGAACATCGATTTTTTTCTTAGGTTTAAATTTAATGTCAACTGTTTTTTTAAAACGGAACCACTGTGCGCCGGCCGCCACAGCCGCCTCACGCACACATACACGGAGCGTAATGAATTCCTAAAGTCAATTAGCGCCAAAAGCTCGGCACCCCCTTAATATATTATAGATTTCAGATTTCTTTGGAGAGATTTAAGTCAAAGCTTTTATATAAATAGATAGATAGAGACAGAGAGGAATAATAATCAGAATCATAGCACACTTTCTTATACTTTAATTATCGAGAGAATAATAACTTATATAATAGTATAGTAATATGTTTATTAGGAACGACTTATCCCTTATTTCTGAATATTAGTATTCTAATTTCTAAGTAAAGTTGAAGATTTCAAATTATCAGATAAGTTAAGTAACAACTTAAGCTTAAAGTGCTAACTTAGAAGTGAAGGATCAGAACTTGGTATGTATTTGTTAAAGTATAAAATTTCACTCGCTATATTATCTAACATAAATCTAGTCTAAAGTTTTCTAATTAAAGAAAATAGGCTTACTTAATAATAAATACTTGGCATAAAGAAACATTTATTAAAAGATAGACCTTTCGTTTTTCTGTATCTCTCTTCTATCTATTTCTAATAATGTTAATCTTTTTTCTCTATAATCATATAATAAAAGATTCATATAAAAAGATCGTGTCTTTAAAATTGAAGGTTAAATTTTAAAGACACAGACACTAAGATAGATAAAGACACAGTTCCCATTCAAATATAAAATAAAAAATTATTATTAATAAGTCCTTTGTCTTTTTACAATTCATTGTAATTTTATAAATGCCGCCCTAAGTTAGCTTCAAATAACAATCAGATATAAGTACTAAAAAATTCCGTTTTTCAATGTTTTTCTATAGTGATACATTGTGATGTACTGTGTAGGTACAAAAGATTGAATATTGCTATATATATCTCTGTTACCGGAAATGTATGAAATCAAGGAATTGTATACAATTCCTAGGAAATGTGTACAATTTCGATACCATTCAGGAAATGTATAAAATATTGTTTAAAAAACTATTTAATGCATGCATATCCTAGGAAATGTATAATCTTCCTAGGAATTGTATACAATTCCAATATCGTATTAGGAAATGTGTAAAGTAAATGCTTTCTGTAATAAAATACGTTGTTATTTTTTTTATTATAGCTCTTATTGATACAATCGGGTAACAGTCATACCGTAAAATTATAATAATATTATGTTCATATTATTATCTTACTAATTAACATTTTAAAAATCAACTATCTAAC
>CAJQZM010032687.1:0-30873 GCA_907164665.1 Colias nastes | reverse complement strand
TAATTTATTTATACTTTATTTCTAGATACTTTATTTTAATGCAAAACTAATTATTATACTCCTTATCCTTTTAAAGCAAAATATTCAAATAATTAAAATTATGTATGTAATGGAACAGCTTAGAGAAAATATCTTTATCATAACGTAATCATTAATATTTCATATTCTAAAATACAACGTACAAATTTAACAACGCTCCATGGGAATCCCTGAAAACCTAAATTAAGCTCAAATATATACCAAGACTCTCAAATATATACCATACTCATGTAATATATTACACAATTACAAAATAATAAACATGGCCACTAAGAGTGCATTTGATTAATAATTATTATTTACATACATATTTTAATTATAAATAACAATAGAGAGCGAAAAAAACAATCATAAAATCTAATTGCCTATGAATGTTGTGCATAAGCGATATTTAATTCAGATTATAAACATAACTATAACTTTAACTATTCTCTATTTATAATTAAAATTAATCATTTAACTACGCAAATATCCAAATCTTATTCAGCATTATTTCTTTAATATAATATTAAGGACGAACTTAATCTTAAATATTTATTCCATGATCTGATTTATCAACTGATTGGGCTCACAGTTCCAAGAGAATTCCGCCATTAACCGTTACAACGTGATGGCACAAAGGCTCCTTTGTAAATAGAACGACAAAATGACTGTCTCAAATGTTGAATATCATGTATCAAAGAAAATTGTTTATTACTACACTATTTAAGGAACTACACGCAAAGATGATATATTTATACATATGATACAATGTAGTAGAGTTTAAATTTGTACATTGAATAAAAACTGAAGAAAATACCGCCTATACAGAACAAAAGCAAAAATGCTGTATGTATGTCTGTTGTCCGGCTTTCGTACAAAAACTACTAATAAATAGGTAAACCGATTTTGATGTTTTTTTTTTTTTACATAGCTATTAGTTCTCACAACCTAATATTTATCATGTTATTTTCAAGATAGCGTTACGAAATATTTACGTACAATATGTACATAACACAGATGACAAATGATCTATAAATATTACTTTACCAATTTAGCAAAAAAATATAACTGATATACCCATGTATGGACATCGTTGTGTATATTTTTATGTGTACCCAGGTGAACGACCCTTAAGCCGTACCAACTCTATCCATATCACACTATACATACAACGCTCAGTGATGATACGCAGAAAAGTGCCTCTTTAGGCTGGAATTATCAACAAAGTATTTATTTATTTAATAGCTTCGTGGAGGTCCTTACTCATATGTTATATGGGACTTATATCTTTAGATAGTATTGTGGTAATATGCACTTTACACATCATAATATTATGTATCACTATAGAAATGAATATTACATAAAATTCAATTATTTTATTCAAATTACTAGTGTTTTTATGGTGGGTATACAAACATACATAAATCTAAGAATAAACTTCTGGTGCTATGCAATATCAATGTCTTCTATTAATATCTTCTCATGCTATAGAAGTTTAAAAATTAAAAACGGTAATGTAACATAAAATTCGTAGAAACCCTTCATTCTAATAAAACCTTTCCTAGAAACCAAAATTCTCCAAAAATGCAATTTAGTTCACCCGTTTCTTTTCAGAGTTTAACATTTACAATTGCAAATGGATACAAAACTGATAAGTTAAATTTAAATTTATAAATGAGTCGTTACTCCACAGCTAACTTTATCTGACTTGACCGATTTATGTTAATACCAACTTACATACGGTTTAAAAAGAAATCTAGCCTTATTCATTCGGAAAGTAGCTCAAGCGTAATCCTGGAAGTGGACTTTTAAATGAATATTTAAAAACTTGAAAAGGACAGATTATATTCAAATTGTACCTTCAAGTTTAAAGTGTATGCTCGTTCTTTGTCCAACTTATTCCAAACATAGATTCGTGGAATTATTTTAATAAATGCAGGCCGAAGATTCACTTGGTTGGTATCTTCTGGGTATGTAAACTATTTGTTTATACATAATATTATAATCTATCTGAGATAGACTATCTCTGTATCACGTTTCATACAAATTCTATGCTACATGATCATCTGTTACGTGTGAAAGCGTAACAAATATCTATCCATTTTTAGACACTTTCACGTCCTAGTAAAAGTAGGCTAGGATGTAACCAAGTGTTGTGTGAAGTCTCATAACTTATTGAAATTTCTTTAAAATGTAGGAAAATACCTACTTATATGAAATATGTTATCATTATAAATAATAATATATCTCTCCTCAGATGATCTACTATCATGGTATAGCTGTTGTTGTAAGGAGGATTATCTATAAACGAGCGCCTCCTTCATCAATCTATACTGAACTTTTGAAAAAATTGCATACAAAGATTTAAAAATATAATATATAGATTTAAAATTATGTGCTCTCTTAAAACTTAGTGTCTTAGAAATACCTATATAATACTACCTCTCCGAGAGCGTAATATACTATACGTATATGACTACGCCTTTATATACTCAGGTTATTTTCCAATACATTTCTCTATATTCTAAAACACATTTAGCTCCTTACTTTCCCAAAAATATAACGTAAAAATCTCTCAAAAAAGAAAGATTACGGTCTCACAGACGAGACGAAGCAAGCGCCACAAAGAAAGGTCGTTACTCGTTCCCAAAGTATGTCAAGTGTAATTGTGACTTTATATGTCAGCTACATGCACTTTTCATGTAATTGGTGGATTTATTTTGTATGTGAATAGTTTTGAAAACACGCGACGGATGATAGCTTTGAATGAGGGGATCATACATCAGTCAGAATCGACATTCGAAATCGAAAATTTAACAATAATTCCAAAAGTTTTCAAACTTCGGTCAATTGAATGGTTCATTGGGACGACAATAAATCTCATTTTGCAACCTTGTCCGCAGTCCGGAACATTGTTAAAATTGCAATTAAATTATTTTTTTGCTGTATGGTCGTGAAAAAAATTCCAAAAGTTCTGCAAACTTGGGGAAGTCTTCGATATAATATTTCATATCACATATTAAATTTGCAATCAATCTAAGTGTACGGAACATTGTTAAAATTGCAATTAAATTATTTTTTGCTGTATGGTCGTGAAAAAAATTCCAAAAGTTCTGCAAACTTGACACAGATATCGGAAATATATACCGAACGGTTGTATAAATTTGCAACCTTTTTCGTTGACCGGAACATGTTTATTTATAATTATTTTTAATTCGTGGTCATTTTTTCGAGTAAGGTGGTCTCGGAATAATTACAAAAGTTTTGGAACTTGGTTGCAAACTTCGAAAACATCTATTCTGATGCATTTACAAATTTGCAACCTCATTCTGTTTAATAAAAAAAAAAAACATTAATATTCAATATTAAAAGATGTTCCGTACACTGAGATTGGTTGCAAATTTAATACGTGATATGAAATATTATATCGAAAACTTCCCCAAGTTTGCAGAACTTTTGGAATTTTTTTCACGACCATACAGCAAAAAATAATTTAATTGCAGTTCCGGACTGCGGACAAGGTTGCAAAATGAGATTTATTGTCGTCCCAATGTACCATTCACTTGACCCAAGTTTGAAAACTTTTGGAATTATTGTGAATTGAATGTCTTAAATGACTGGAGTATCAGTTGGAATGCAGCTTACGTGGAAACATGCGTTCGGTGGTACTTAAAAAATATCTGTTAATGTTTTAAAAAGTTAATCTTACCCACAGTTAACAATGCCTTCAATACACTTAAATATACCCACATGATATAACCCATAACATATAATAAACAATAAAACAAATTGCGATACCTAAAAAATCAAGAAGCATAATTAAAAACTCGATTGTAAAATCCAAGCCCAATCAATCTTCTTTTTTCTCCCTCCACCCTTACATAATACAATTATATTATAATTATTTTCAATTATAACTTGCTCACTTTCCTGGAAAGTCTAAAGAGGGTATACGATAAGGTTTTGAAACAATGAAGACATCCGTTGTAAAATTCAATATTGAACACATAAAACAACAAAATTCCGCATGTCCTTGGAAATTTATTAAATATTCACATATTGTATATTGATAAATTTTCAATGAAATGGCTGTCGCACAATATTTCCGGATTAACGATATTCCATTCATCAGAGTGATCTAAATATGCTTACACCCATGTCACTTCCTTTTTGTCAATTTTATTTTATTTTTAATAACGTTGCCTTTCTATAAAATAACTTTGTGAGGTTGGTGGCTCGTATTTTGAGATAAAGAATTTAATTAAGCTTTAGCAACATCTTTAAAAGAAAACGGCTAAACAATTTATAATATTTACAATTTTGGCGACCTGTATTTCAAACCATTTCGAGTTATACGTAAAATTCATGCTAAGCAAAAACAGCAATTTGGATGAAACTCGTTTTTCTTGTATAGATTATTTAATTAAAGCATCTTGCACTTTTCGGCGAATATCACTGTTTAAAAATTATAATGAAGCCTAATACAAATATGTAATAGAAGGAAATTCGAGTCAATACAAAATGTTTATAAACAACGCTCCCTTTCTTAAGACTCACTAATTTAAGCCACAAAACATCTTGAGAACAATGAAGCTGAGATAGCTGATAAACCACACGCACCCTTATCTAATATTAGTTATTGAGTACGCCAGGCAAGGCCGATTGTATCTTAAGGATTTATCCCTAGCTATATAGTTATTTCATTAATTCCGAGTGCCTTGGCCATTGTTATAGAAATATACTGTTTGCTTATCGTAGACGTTTGTGTTGTACGGTTTTGAGTGTTAGCATTATTGAGTCAAAGGACAAGCGTATTTCTGCAATGTTTGTGTTTTGATATTTCCACTTTTCCCATCCCACATTCCCATACACTGTTGTTATAATTATACTCTATCCCTTTATCTATAGATATAAATAATATCAAGCTGAAGAGTTAGTTCAACAATGTCAGGAACTACTGGACAAATTTCAAACGTTGTTTCACCTTTGTATATATTGTATGTTCGTGATCCCTAACGCTATATAAAATAAAAATAGAATTGTTAATATTATTTTAAAGAGAAACCTTTAATTACCAATAATGCTCGAATTGAAAAGAACTAATGCTATAGAAAATATTTAGTACGTTAAAGCATGAATCTTTGTGAAGCCGACAAAAATAAATACCTTAATAATAGAATAACATCAATAGTTTTGACGTGGTAATTGGTCTCGCTGCCGGTGAAATTATATTAGTTTGTCTCCGGAAAACATCGGTGAATAAATAAATTTTATTAGTGAGGTTTTTATGTCGCTTTGTTGAATATTTTACGGTCTATAGCTTCAGCAATAGAAACTATATTTGTGTCTTGATATGTACAAACTTTATAAGATTATTGAAAATTCACTTAACTAGCTGTCGCAGTAACTTCGTCATAAAGTAAATATAATTTACCACTTTTGAAACATTTTTTCTTTTGGTTATAAACATTTTTTACATTTTTCCTTTTAGTGGTATAAGATATATATTATATACCTTTTAGTGATATATATTATATACATCTTCGACAACACAAACCCTCTAATATAGTTTAAAATTATTTCATAGTATTATAAAATTAGTATTTAATTTACTCCGTAATAGACTGTGCTAAATATTAATCAAATAATAATTCTTCACTTTATTATACACAATTTATAAATAAAATTTATAAGCAAAATATAAAATTTCCATATTTTTCTACATCAAGTTGGAATAAAGATAAAAATATAACAAAACAAGTAAAGTTTTAATTACTTCCTACTTCACCTATACACTCGAACCACCAAGTTAGAATCTGAGTTTGAAAACTTTTTTAAATGACAAAAATACGTGTTCCCTGGTAGGCATGGTGTACACAGGGGTATTACCACATTACACATTACTTGTTAATCTTTTTTTGACAAACTCTCATCAGTAAATATACTTCATTTATTAATTAATCCAGTAAGAAGATATGGTAGACAACTGATTCTTTGATATCTTAATTTTCAATAATAGTTTTTAGACAAATCACTATGAAAGGAATTTATTTTACGACAAACTATTCAGATTATAGGAATCAATGAATTAAATTAATAAAGTTATATACCATACTAGCTGCGCTCCGCGGTTTCACCCACGTGGCTCTGCTTCTGTTGGTCTTAGCGTGCTGATATATAGCCTATAGCCTTCCTCGATAAATGGGCTATCCAACACCGAAAGAATTTTTCAAATCGGAACAGTAGTTCTTGAGATTAGCGCGTTCAAACAAACAAACAGACAAACTATTCAGCTTTATAATATTATTAGTATAGATATTTAATCTATACATCTTGCATTAAAATTTTAAATTACATTTTACCTCAACGAAGAGCCAGAGAACCAAGCATAATATTTTAGTACACGTATATGCACTATCCATTCCTTCCATAATTCCAACGACACATAACAGGACTAGATCAAAGACCCAACTACGCTTGTCTATAAGTACCATCATCACGAGAACCACTCCTGATAGTATTATGTATTCTTTGCCCATGCTTTTATGAAGCTTAACAATTCGTTATCCCAGTCATTAGGCTAGTCTATACAGAGCGAGCAGCCTCGCGAACCATTTTCTGCGTGGCTAGGTTGCACGGCTACGAGGCAAAACACGTTGGCCGCTATTTTCCTCCAGCGCAGCGTCCTGCTCGAGCTGCTTCGCGCAGCAACTGCCTCGCGAGGCTGCTCGCTCTGTGTGTACCCGCCTATTGAACATGCAAACCACAAAGCAGGTGATACATATAATTTGTCAGACCTTATCAGGAGAGCATACCTTTGTTTCCATCAGAGGTTTATTGCTTACTTAGGCGAGGTGACATGGGATGATTAATCGCGTGTTTACAGTCTCTTTTACGGAATATAAATCCATCAATCACGGTCATATAATTTTGTAATATGTCTCCTAAGCTTTTAAAGTGTTTCCGGAATTTCGTTATCGACGATGTCGTATTTATTTTTCAATTTATATAAACATATGTCTTAAGGGAATTAGTAGACCTCTCTTAGTATGTCCCCACAGAGCTTAAAGTGCTATTTTGGTATGAATTTTCTGAAGTGGCCTTGTTTTGTGAGTACTCAATAATTCATAAGACTGTATTGTTTTATATATTTAATTAATATGTTTTGTGATATCTACAGACTAGGATAATATAGGATATCATGACTGCGCCCTAATCGCACGCACTCGTCTACCTTATAAATAATAAACAATATATTTAAAATCATAATGTTTATTAGAGATGACATAATATTATTATGTAAGCTATTAATTATTGTCTATTGCATAAAATACACGCAAAGCTTTTGAAATTAAATTAATATTGTAACGAAAACCGCAAATTGGATACATGTAATTATTTAAACCGTCATCAACAAGTCAAATATATCAAAAATAACACAACTTTAACAAACTAAATCAAGTATTCAAAATTCTACGAAATAAAATTCAAATTCCGTGAAAAAAAATTTAAATGAAATATTGTGAAGCATTTCCTGAAGCTTAAAGTTTAAAATATGTGACATGCGATACATTCACGCGGACGATGGAAAAGTGGCTAAGAGTGTGTCGGACAACGCTCCGATGAGGATCCCGTCATTGGAATGTAACTTACATTAACTTACATACTATAATACAATTTAGAAGAGTGGGGAATATTCTAATTATTTTGCTTTTTGTATTTAAAATAATGTATTATATAACTATTTATTTTCAAAGTAAAATGTCTGACAAATAAGAAAACAGAGGCAGTTGTGAAACCTTAACCTCCTTTATTTCAAATTCAATATACGAATAAATATTTTAATAGAAAAAGGACAAGATATTGAAGTACTTTGTATTCTTAGTTTTAATATTTTCATCATACATCACTCATAACAACATTTTTATTGAATACAATTACATGTATCAAATATATGTGAAATGTGTACTTAATAAGAGTTTATTACATTGTCATATTACGTTATTGTTTTCCTTGTTTTGGTTACCTGTAAGAGATTGCTTTGTAGCCATAATGTCGCCTATTGAGCAATATATGTTTATTTTTTGTGCTTTTTTTTCTTTTGATGCGTATAATAAAGTTTTCATTCATTCCTTATCAATAACTTAAAATTTTTAAACACAATGAAATCTGTATTTTTGTCCACAGATCCCTAAAAAACAGAAGTTGATAAGAAATATTAAATTAGTAGATTGACACTGGACTGAAAGCGAGCTTCATGACAGCATCTGCGTCAGTATTGTAAAGCTGTACGTGGATTTTATAACACCAGTTAAATGTTACATATGAGTTTTTTCGACAAATTTGCTAGATTTTCCTTTTTTAACAGATGTATGAATAAACATTTTTTTTAAACCTGTCTCTTATTTTTATAGTTTAATGTAAATTGTCCTCCAAGATTTTCATTGTTAACAGATTACTTCTCTGATCCTTTCCTGGGCCCAATAAATTAAAACGATTAGTCTGATAACATAATATATACGTAATGATAATATTGCCTCAAGTGTTGAAGCTATATACAAATTATAATATAATAAAACAGGAATAATGCAGCTTTTTCTACAGTAAGATATTTCAAAAATGTTTTAGTACTTGTACAATTCTATGCAATATGTGAATAGCTAGCTAGAGATGAAATTTAGTTGCGGATTTATTACTGACTACAAATCGAATCGGGTATTTACAGTATGCCCATTTCATATTATGGACTCAATCAATTCAATCTGACCACACGCTAAGGTTGGATCGTAACATGAACTTTAGTAGTAACATGAAATTTCATCATGACTGTTGTTTGTATCTGATAATTAAAATTGTATAAGATGACCTACTACGTATGAATAAATAGGTAATCAAATTAAATAAGAGCACTAGATACAGATAGAAATCTTCCAGACCCTTAATTAAGCCCCAAACTGAGCAAAACAGTGTTATCATTACGAGGAGCGATTTAAAAATATTTTCACAAGAGCTTTAGGGAGCCCATCTTAATTAACATAAACCTTTGGCAGGGAGATATTTATATCCAGCCATAATTCTCTTTGTAGCCATTTCTCACGTTTTAACGTCAATTAAATACATTCATCGCTATTGTTTATTTACGAAATATTCGTTTGTGTAAAATTATTCAAAGTAGCGAGCGGTTAACGTATTATTTATGAATCCGAACTGTCGCAGCGGATAAAGAATTTAATTATATCGCCAAAGGATACAATTATGCATTGACGTGCTTTTTACGTTGCTATTGGGGATAATGAGTCTCGTGGATGCATTTCTCTTATAGTATATTGATTTTTGAATGGTGTAGAGGACCTTATTGTGATGTTGCCTATTGTGACAGAGTATGTGGGTTCGATTTCCATCAATGCACTTTGTATTTCTTTGTGCCTGGCCGTTGTATACTTGTTGTGGTTTTAGATATTGTTCTGAAATATGCATATTTATTTTATCAGGTCAACGCAACACTTTTCCTGGAAACAACATAAAATGAAAGTAGGAAAGCTTATATGAAAAATACTTATTATAATATTTCAAATATTAATATTATAATAAACAAATCAAGCCTAAATAAAAAAACCATTGGTTCTCCATATATTTATAGATTATAGTTTACACCTTATATGGGCACTAATATAGCCAGGTGTCCTGTTCCTAGTGTTTATTCCCCTCATAAAAGTGTAATTACATCACTCACTTCTATTACTATAATTGAACTCCACGCGTTGCAAGGCGCTCGTAAAATTAGCAGCAGTTATTCTCATAAATAAATGATACCTCCGTTTTAACTGCATTAAACCGCGCAGCGAATTTCCAAATATATTAAATTCGAAATAGCAAAATGTTTTGTGCTGACACAAGGGGAGCAAGCTTAGCAAGAACAAGTCTAATGAAAACTGCTTAAAACAAAGCATCGTCTACGCATTTCGTAGCGACCGCTTTCGTAGCAACAACGTAGCTGTGCTACGGAACTTTAATTAAATTTATTGTTATATATAATAATATAGTATTACTTGGTTTCCCACACCTGGTTTCATCCTTGTTTTATTTTATAGTATACGCTACGGAAAATACATTTGCTGTAACTTTAATTTCTCATCGGTATTATCACAGACTAATAATAATATACTACGTATACAAGTATTATTATGAAATAATGCAATATCATATTTGTTATTGTTCTGTTGTGGTCTTTAAATATAACAATACAGTGTTCAATGTAATTAAATTCGATTCTACAAATTCATTGAATGTTATTTAATTATTATTTTGTAATCATTATTTGAGTAAATTACAATTTTTGAGGTAAAACACTTGACAATATTATGGTACCTATTTGTGGTTTATCAACACGAATATTAATTGTATTTTAATTCTGAGTAAGGTATTATAAACAACAACGAAAAACTAATATTCGCAAAATTTTCAGGCATTATTTCAATAACGTGAAAATTCTAGGCTAATTTAGTAAGCCAATCAAGATCAAATTTATAAATAGAAAACGTTTTGTTATTTGTTTGTACTAAAAAAACTCAAGCACAAAATTGATTTTAAAAATTTCCATTAAAAGCTTCATTATTCCTTAGGGTCTAAGATTATATTTTATACTTTGTTTATATAAACCAACGTGGGTTGAATATGAGTAAGAGATCCCGTTACAATATTTACATGTTAATGTAATGTTACAAATCTTCAATTTACAGTGTTTCTGTTGTTGTAACATGGCTTTATTTACTTTTTATTATTTTTTTTTTTTTTAAATAACTAGGTTTTTATATCAAACTTGTATAAATATAAAATAACCTTTTACTATACGACTAAATAAAGGCATTTTCGCTATATAACGGATTTTAAGATTAGGGTCAGAAATAATCCTTTGAAATTATATTATACTAGCTGTCCCGGCAAACGTTGTTCTGCCTTACTCTTCATCATTTAGGGGTATGAAAAATAGATGTTAGCTGATTCTCAGACCTACCCGGTATGCAAACAAAATTTCATGAGAATCGGTCCAGCCGTTTTGGAGGAGTATGGTAACTAACATTGTGACAGGGGAATTTTATATATAAGATAAATCTAAGCTGCTGCTTGTTTAATTTATAACAATATGTACTGTATAATTTTAAAGATGCTATTTAGGCGTTTGCAAATTTAAAAATGTTTAATTATAAAATAGATTTTAGTCTCTACATTTTTTTAATTGCGTAAAAAAGAATAAAAAGCCAATGCGAAACCTAGACTTTATAATAAACTTTTATAAACGCTAAATTAAAGTTCCAAAAACATAAAACTAATTATTCACTAATTAATTAAATCATAACGGTGTAAATAATACGTCAATAGAGAGATTTGTGAACTTAATCAAAATTCGTGGAATAATTAGGCACATAATATTGGAATTGGAATTAGTTTCAATAAATTACATTTACAGGATACCGATATTATGATTCAATTCACATTTCATAAAATCATCGTATGTACAAAATAATAATATTTGTTTTCGAATCTAAATCTCATGACTATTTTAAAAGAGCAACTATGGAGTTTCTTGTCTGTTCTTCTCCATAGATACTGCTTTCCGAATCTGTGGTAAACGTTAAATATGTTATGACGGTTCAAAAGTACTTCTAGAAGAAGTCTAATTGAATAAATGAATGTTTGGGTTTGAGTTATTAAAACACATATTTTGAATAGTCAATTTAATCTTATTCAAACATTAAACCGATTTAACTCGTGAGAAACCAGTCAGTCAACACTACGTAAAAGTCATCCACATATACTAAAAAGCGTAAACCAGTAGAGTCACGCTAATATCACGTTAGTATATTTCAAGTAAATGATACAGAAATAGGAATACTGCATTTATTTTTGTAAGCATAGTCGTGAACCATATGTAATATGTTTCTAATGACGTACTTTTGAAAAGATTTCCACTATAAGTTATATAGCCAGCATATTTATAGCAACAGAGAAAAAAAATTCCCTACATTATCACACGTACGATGAAATGTTAATATAAACGAGGTCAGTGACATCTCACATATAAGGCAGCTCTTTTATAACACAGTGGGTGAGTGATGAGCGTACAAACACAATATCTAAGTTCTAGTTTCGATTCCCGGTCGAGACTCAAAATATGAGCATACTTTAAGTAATTCGTTTAAATTTTTAAGCAACACATTCGATTTATTACACTGATATAAAATATCGGAAATCACAACTTCATCATTTTTAATCTTAAAATTTTGATAGCTCTTTAAACAAATATAATAATTTGAATTCGAATTCGTACATACCAATTGCATCCCTTCATTTTGACGTCAATTGAAGTAGCTCCACTTGAAACTGCCTTTCACAGGGCTATTTATTAAATTAACATGAAAATTTGTGTTAACTGTATTCGAATTATAAATTGAATTCATTCTCACTTGACATTAATACAATTGGTATTGACATTCCACTTGACATAATTATTCGAATGACTAATGAACTAAGAATGAACTAGTTATTATGATTTTGGCTTTTAATACCAACATTCAGTTTATTTGCATTTACTTTATAAATAAAATAAACGGTTAAATTACAAAATCTTGTAAATCGCGTTCTAAAATATTTGTGTATTTCAATTTCTATTTAAACCACGAATGAATACGTATAGGAATTGAAAGGAGTATTAAGGAGGAGTATTAATAATTATTCAGTTAATCAGTTAGGGTGTGATTATTCATTTTAATGTCAACATATTTTGATGTATTAATATTTGTATTTTAATTTAATTGTCTGTTTGATATATTTATATAAATAATAATTTTACACTAACACCAAAAATTATTAATAAAAAGCGTAACATCATAAAATATGTTTAACTGTAAATCCATAATATGAAGTGTTGTTGTTTTACTTTATGCTGCATATGCCTCCTACTTAAAGGATGAAATATAAATAATATGTAATGCCTTGATTTACTTTAGAATTTTGTAAATAATCCTACGTAAATTGTAATTCTTAAAACTACATTGAAATTTTTGATAAGATTTCATTAAACTGACCCGGGAGCTTTTAATTTAACTCAATCATTGACTATAAATAATTCAAGATTTATATTTGATTAAATTCAATATTGCTACAAACAAATTAGCTCGTAGAGGAGTGCTACGAAATACGCTACGCCGAATATCTTATTGATACTATGACAACAAATCCCTCTTCATTATGTTTCAAAATAAATTCAAACTTTATCATTATATCCAAGTAAACTATAAACATGTTTTCATACACATTCACATAATATGTGACAAAGTTTAATTTTAAGCGGTATCTGCGAATTATCAATACAATAACAACATCATAAATATTCGTAGCACATGAAATATCCTTACCATATAGCACTGCACTACACTACACTTTCACAACACACTGTCGTAGCCGGTCCGTAGGCTGTCGTAGACAGTCGTAACCAGTCCGTAGATAGCGCGGAACACGTCGCGCTCCGTTCGCACCAAACACCTTACTGGAAGCCTTTTGAGATAGCTTAGCGTCGACGCGCGCAACCTTTCCCAACCGTTAATTCAAACAGTTATCCTGCTGATTGTAAATTAAACTTACTGTCAATGGATATCTTGAGATTGTACGAGATTTTTAATAACGGTGTACATACCTATTGTATTGTATTGTAATGTATATCATTTTGATAGAATAACGTCCAAAATATATATATGTTGTAGAATGCTGAATCGTCGGTAGCGCTATTTTTCATTCACAGACTCTACATTTTTAAAAGTTACGGGCATCTTATAAAAGCTTCTTTCTTTCTGGTTCTGGTTTACAGCATTTCTTCAACTAACCTGGCCTATTCTTATATACAACTGATAATGAAACTAATATTGAATAATTTTTCTAAATTAAATTCAAATCTGATTTAATTAAATTAAAAAAATTCCATAATCTGTTTCCTTCCAATTTTAAAGCAAAATAAGTCTAAACGACAAATCAACGTTTTAGACGAAATTAATTTAGTTAATTAACATCTGAATTGTGCGATCGGGCACTCCTTCATGTAATAATATTTAAAAAATCAAACTAAAATTAAACTTTCTTACATTCTACCGTGCTTATTTATAAATATATGCGTGGTCGCTAATTGCTAACAACTATGTTTAGACTTAGATAATAAGTAACGCGCTGCATCACTCGCCTACGCACTTATTAATTACCACCTTCTTGTTAGAGTAAACTCGTGAGCATAAAACTGAGAGGTTTTGGTTTTGGTTCATGTTCTAATTTAGAGTGAAGAATGAGTTTATATCCCTCCGAGAAAAGGGACCTCGGTTATGGCGGATTCCCACGGCTGATCACCTGTATGTAAGGAAATTTTTAAGTTATATACATGTGTAATTCATTTTCTCCATAGTTCATGGTATGTCCATAGTTCAAATAAAGATTTAATAATTGCAACATCTTGCTTGTTTAATTTATGGTTGTATACAATTATACATTTTTATCAGTATTTAGTTGTCGTTGGTATAAAGTAACTCCAATAATGTCATTGACTTGCAAAATATAAATAAAATCTATTTAGAATTAAAGATAGGCTGAATATATTCTACTAATCACAAGTACATAGATATAAGATAATATATGGATTTAAATAGAATTAACTCTCACATAAATCTTGCGATAGAGAAAAAAACATAAATAGCAAAATACGATAAAACAATTACAATTCATTTAACCACAACAATACTACAAAATTTATTGCTTACTTTTGTATAACATCAAAAATCTAAAAGTGACCTTTATAAGTACAAGCTATAAGGTACAGATATACTTTACAGCACTTTCATCTGTATTTATATATTTCATTCGTTATTTGGCTATGAGATTACGTTTACCTTTTATATACCTTCATATTACCCTTTTCAGTCTAACATAATATTTTCGATATAAACATCGTGGTACGTTTGATACTGTAATCTGTGCGGCTTACACTAGGTATATTCCGACTGTGTTAAAATTTTTGTAAGTATTTTTTATATAATGTAGATACATAGCAAATTTATTATTATAACTATTTTTGTGTATTCGCTACAGTTATCATATCCTATCACTACATAGTATAAAACAAAGTCGCTTTCTCTGTCCCTATGTCCCTTTGTATGCTTAAATCTTTAAAACTACGCAACGGATTTTGATGCGGTTTTTTTTAATAGATAGAGTGATTCAAGAGGAAGTTTTAGTATATAATTTATTAGGTTTTAGACAAAGCGGGCGAAACCGCGGGCGGTAAGCTAGTTACGAATAAAAGTATATTATACTTTCATAAAGTGCTTCTTTTCTATATTATTTTTTTTTTCTGTTTCCATATTTTTATTTTTACCTGAACTTCGGCTTAAGTTTAATATGGCGTCCCGTACCTGTTTTAAAACAATAAATAAAAGTTAATATAATTTTATAGAATCTATCCAAAACAAACCTCATTTAGCAACCTTCCATCACAGTAAAGCAAATCAACAAAAATATTGACACAAAGTGTAAATGTAATTTAATTTAGCCAAAAATTCTCGAGGGCTATTATAAGCAAAACGGCGTCACCCTTTAAGAACCTTCAGCCAGAGATAAGTCAAACAACATCCATTGGAGGGAATAATTTGGATCCGAACGTACAACCAATTCGCTCTTATTTATTTTCAAGCGACTCGACTAACTTTTGATTGTATAACTGAAAGTCAATAGCCAGCTCACGCTTTTATGTTTTAAAAGTTGGATCGAAAGATAGTTGAATGGAAAGTTATTACAGCGAAGTTTCGTTAATTAGACCACTTGATCGTTATTACTGTGAAACATTTTTTTAAAGAAATTAGGTTAATTATATGTATAGGTAGATAAAAATATTTTTTTTTTCTTACATAGAAAAAACGTTTCATTTAAAGATATTTAATTTCTTGTGTGTGTATTTTTCCTCCATTAAACGTCAAAAGTCATCATTTTCGATACATGGCTATTTTAATAAATTAGTTACATTAATATATTTCAAAAAGTACCTACTATGTTAAATAAAGAAACTTATACCTAAAACAATGTTTGGTTGAGAACAAAGTTAGTGAGTGTATAAATAAATAATTGGAATATACTTCGCGTCGAAAAACTTGATCAAACTTGGATGAACTTTTAAGGAGATATAAAATTAAAGAATCTTAATTCGGCATTAAATTTTTAACTGATAAAAACAAACAAAAAAAATATAGTATGTAAAAACTAAGAATTTAGAAATTACTTCACTTCAAATGCGTTTATTAGTTGTGCGTGTTGACTTATATTATTAACTAGCGGTCCGCCCCGGCTTCGCCCGTGGTACATATTCACGTTTTCTCTACATAAGAACCATCCTCGTACTTCAAGGAATATAATAAAAAAAGAATTATCGAAATCGGTCCACCCGTTCACACGTGATGCCGTGACAACGCGAAACGGGTTTCATTTTTATATATATAGATTTACACAACGAATCTACGTATATACTTATAAACTACCCATCAATGAATTACAAACCCATCCAATCAAGAACAAAAAATCATTACAAAACTCCAGCTTCAAGATATCACTACATTTCATTAATAATATTAAATTTCACCATCTCGAGTAATCCGTGTATCCGTCAGTAATTACAAGAAAAGTCATTAATCTCAGTCATCGCAGTACATTTTGCTGATCGCGCGTAGCCATTGACATTCCTAGTTGAATTATTTCGAAAATTGCTTTAAGCTTCAAAGCAGAACGCAATTAAAAGCTGTGTTCTTTGAACCTCGTCTCATTACCGAGACACGTTCGTGAAATCTGCTGTTTTAATTCATTTCTCGCAAAGAAAGGGAATCGAAACAAAACTTTTGAACACTCTCTTGTAGCGCTGCGATGGACTTCAATGCGAAATTTTGTAATTACGCCGATTGTTCAAACAATCTAGCTACTGTTATTCATTTACACGCGATGGATGATGGTTTGTTCTTTTATTCATTATATTTAAAGTACAGGTTGAAGATCATATTCAAATGACATTTTCACGTTTATAGTTGCGATGATAATATTGCATATATCAAATAGATGCTGATCTTCTTCCTACGAGTTTTATTTGTCAGCCAACATGTTTACTTTTTACGCATTAAGACGTTTAATGTATCATGTTGCATTTGTATTTTGTAAAATCTGTGCATGCCTGTTTTTATTTGATACAAGATGTATAAAAAATGTGATAAAATTAATAATCTGTACATGAAAATTAATGTCCCAAATAAAGAGACAATACACAATGAGACATTTTTTTGTTTTAAATCAACAAAACACAGGACAAGGAAAGTTTTCCATCACTGAAGTATACAGCCACTCCCACGCGTTAAGAAAAAGCAAATTCCTATCAAGCGTGCTGTATTTTTCGTAAATATTTTGAAGACAGATAGCTACGATATTAAGGGTCCATGTTTGGTTAGGACGAAATACCAACAAATTGCCCTATATCGCCTAGTTATCGTTCAGATTATAATGTTTAGGTCTTGAATACTAAGTTTGACCCATTTATCGCTTTCATTATGTATTTTATTCAGAGGTTTTTCTTGGAACGATATTATACCTGACTGTATTTTTTATTTTCCATTTCATATTATCTCATAATTGCTTTATAACCATCCGTTTTTTTAAGTATTTATGCACTTTTTTAACAATATAAGGCAATTAATAAAACAATTATTGTGTCAGATTACAGATTAACTACGCTCTTCTCAACTAAATGCAAAATGCTGACAACTAAAACCGTAATTTACTTAAAAATACATCTATATTAAGGAGGCTTTCTTAATAGCCATCTAGCAATTTAGCAAGTAATTCATTCACATTAACAAAAGTATAAGTCCATTCACGTAACCAACTAAAGAACGGTTCTAATTTAGTCTCCTTTACAATTATGACGTCTAAGAAAATCGGAAGTCACTAGTGCCACGGTTTCCTGCAAACTTGTACAAACTACTACCGTAACAGGCTTTTGTACGCGTCTAGGAAATGTAAATGACTTTCATACGAGATTTTCTTGTTACACTTCGCAATTGTTGTATAATTGCATGCTTGTAACAATTTTAATTGTTTTGATCAAATGTGTAGGTATTGTGAAAGTAGAGGAAATGTTGAACGCTACGCTTTCGTGGTTTGACAAGTGATGCGAATATAGAAAGGAAAAAGGGTGTAATCGGAGAAGTATAGTATATATTTCTACGACAAGGAATTTAAGTAAATGAGAGTAAGTAAATATTATGATATGATAAATACAGATTAAATATGACAATTATGGTAGATATATACACTGAATTATACAGGGTGTAATCGTTAAGTGTGCACAAGCGATTATTCCGTAACTATTGCAGATACCAAAAAACTTTAAACTGATATCGAAAGTACTTAACCTAATGAGTAAAATGGCCATAATAAATTTTAAAAAATAAAACGAGAAATATCCAAAAATGTTACATTAAACGCTCCCATACATTTTATTTCCCATACATTTTGTATTCATAGCAGATTTTCGAAGTGATGTCCTCATTGTGCAATACAATGATGAGCTCTATTTACAGTTTCTAAATGAACTTCCCTTCAAATTTGCGAAGTAATTAAAGCAGAAAACCAAAAAAAGAAAGAAAAAGCTAAAATCTTTCATATTAAATGTACTAGGTTGATCCAAAAGTAATGATAATTGGGTATTTCCTGTGCACATAAAAATATAAAATAAATGTTTTTTGCTTGCTCATGTATTCACTAAGTAATCACAAAAAAATCATATCAACAGGCCACGTTTCCAATTATTTACATTAATTTGAATGTGAACCGTGCGTGCCAGAATGTTTCCCGACGAAAAGAAGAAACAACGATTCGACATGTAGAGGGTAAATTTCTAAATTTTTAATGATATCAGGATCATTTTTTGTCACGTTTTGTGATCATGGACGTTACCCGAGTTCACCATGTTTATGCTGAAACCAAAAAACAATCAATGTCCTGGATGCGAGCTTCCAAAGTGACGATGAAGAATTTAAAGTGAAAATCAGTAGGTTAGATTAAAGCGGTAGTTTTTTGGGACGCTGAAGGAATAATTATGGTGGAATATTTTAAAAAGGTAGCCACTTTATTGGGCTCTTACTAAACAGCCCAAATTAAAATATTGCGGTAGGTTAGTAAGGAAAAGAGACATGGCAAACTGCGGACCTGAACGCTGTTTCACCAAGACAACGCACCAGATCACAAAGCGTCAGTTGCGATGGCTGCCATTCAAAAATCGGCATTCCAAATGCTTGAACACCTACCCTATTTTTTAGATCTAGCTTCTATTTACTTTTATCTCTTTCCTCGGCACAAGAAACACTTTCTTAGCAATAAATTATTTTAAGACGACAGCGAAGTGATGGCCGCGTGGAGGGGTTTTTGTGGATGAAGTCAAAGTTTTTTTTTTTAAGTTTAGGAAAAAAAATATTGAAGTATATTTTCTAGTTAGAAGACTATCTAGAGAACTACATAATTATTATAACTGTAATGACCTTGTTTAATATTGATTATCATTACTTTTGGATCAACCCATGTACATGGGATATTCGTATCTCATACTAAATGTATGGGAGGGTTTCAAGTTAATTTTTTAGATATTTCTCGTTTTATTTTTTAAAATTTATTATGGCCATTTTACTCATTAGGTTAAATACTTTCGATATCAGTTTAAAGTTTTTTGATATCTGTAATAGTTACGGAATAATCGCCTGTGCACACTTAACGATTACACCCTGTATAATATTTTTTTGCAATTAGCTCTGCGGTATACCTGCTACATATTTTCAGGTATACAAACCCATTGTGTTATACCTACTGCGTATTTTTAGGTATGCATACCAAATTACGGGTTTTATAAAAAAGAAAATAAATTAAATAATTTAATAATATAATGCGGTACAATATTTTAACTAACAATATTTAAGTCAAATCTTAGAAATAAAAAGAAATAAATTGCCTCTTCTACAATACTAAGAAGATAAAATAACAATAAATACATAGAGGCTCACATGAATGGGACAAATATTCTAAGCAAATAACCTTGTAAGTAAGCTAGTAACATTCATAATAAGGGCATTATGTAAATATTAAGTTGTCCGTATATTAACGATTAAATTAGACCTTATAATATAACGACTTAATACACAGAATTAAACCACAATAAATTATTTATATAGAAAAACACACAACAGTTATTCAAATTCAAACATTATTTATTCGGAACAAATTAAAATATTCTTTATTTGGAACAAAATAAATCACAAATAAACTCAAACTCAAACATTTATTTATTCAATTTGACTTCTTCTAGAAGCACTTTTGAATCGTCATATTTTTAACATTTACCACCGATTCGGAGTGCAGTATCAGGCAATAAACTCCATAGTTGCTCTTTAAAAATCTTGTCAATATTACAATTTCGATCTCACCTAATTAAATACCGTTCACAATAAAGTCAGCTTTAATATAAGAAAAGGGCAAATTACTGGTAATCAAGGATTTTTCCCCGGAAGCCCCCAAAACAATTAATTCAGTTGGACCGTGCCCTTACCCTGGCGAGAATCTCACACCTACAAATTAAGGCTCTTACAAGTCAACATAACCCTAATTATATCCTTTCTGCACCGTTTGATCCTTTAGAAAATGTATTTTTATTATAATTTGTACTTTGTATTGTAACGTCTTGATGGAACTGCAGTTTATAGTTTTTTTTTTTTAAGAAACATAAAATTCACTTGTTCCACTATTTATTTCGATTTTTATTGTAAAACTACGAATGGTTTTGTTACATCATCTTCAGATAGGTACATATATTATATAGTTAATAGTGTTAACTTGGATTAACATAGGATTGTTTTTATCCCGAAAGTCCCACGGGAACGGGAGCTATGCGGGTTTTTCTTTGACTACGCGGGCGAAGCTGCGGGCGAAAAGCTAGTAGAAACTATATTTTTATTATCCAGACGTTTATCTTCAAATGTGTTTTAAAAATTTCAAAACATGTAAGTAGTTCCTGTATAAACAACGGAGTTAAGACGCACAAGTGCTTATACTGCTATTAATTTTAAAGTTCAGTGCGCCATACAACGTGTGTGTAAACTATGTTTGCCATTACAGTTGTGAAATTTATTTCCTGGATTTAATGGTAGTAAGTAACATTTATTAGTAATAAGAAGTTAAATGAAAAAAATTGTTAAGGGCTTTATATTCCCAGTAACTTTTATACATAGTAGAACTATATAGTAAACTTTATAGAGTTAGGTAGATCCTTTATTTGCAAACATGATATTTCTCCAAGATATAAAAATTGATTGTAATAATTATTTCATAAAGTGATGATAACATAAAAGAGTAGTACATGTAAGAGTACTTACGTAGTTTACAAACCAATATCCAACGTAAAACGACAAAAGACAATATCGATCAACATGGTATTTTAGCCCCACATTCAAAGAATTATTTAAAAGCGGGCGGTATCGCACCGATGCGTGTTACGACAAGGAACCAAGGTGGCGATTTCATTTTCTAAAAGCTTTCGCCAATAGAAACCCGTTATTTAAGCTCAGAAGCGATATTTTGTCCCCGCTTAGCAACTTCACGGCGGTTGCTGCCATTTATTTATTGAATTTTCTGCATTCTACGTACGGAATTTCAAACAGAATTCTTTGTCCATTTTTCATATGGACGTAAATATGTAAGTTATTGGTATGGATCGTATGCCAAGTTTTTTCAACAAATAAATTATTTTTTATCAGCTGAACACTTGCTTCATTGTGTTTTAAGCTTTTGATTTATTATGATAATTTCGATTCATTTCGTTTTCTACGTTAACATTCGATTCTCAAACTTAATAAAAAATATACATTAATGTACCTAATCAAGATATGTGAAATTTATTACAAGTATATTATGTTTTAATTTTATTTTAGGGTACAGAGTATATTAACATTTTTCAGTTAAAAACTTGTGATTTTCACTAAATTTTATTTTCACTAAAATTGAAACTGAATTTTTAATTAAAATATGTGAGCACGAAGCAAAAACACCTTTCAAGGTATTTAAAATAATATTAAGAATAAAGTTAGCCTTAGAAATGTAATCAAAGCAAAACTTGTGAAATATAATATCAAATAGCGAGTAAAGTACATTTTAATTTTGATGAAAACATTTTTAACTATTATATTACCTTTTAGAGGTTTATTTCTGTATTTAATTTTCTGTGAGTTAAGTCCGACTTTCTTAAGATTCTTCTTAAAGTAGTAATATTGGCTTTTTGGAAAATTGCAAAGTTACAAATATTAAAAAAGATCATTTAAAAATGTCTTATTTTTATGTCACAACAAAGAATAGCTCTAAGTGAAGAAAACAGAGACTCAAAAATAGATGGAAGTCTCGAAGGAAAATGACAATCAATTGTACCGTAAGATTTTGCGTCCCAAAAAGATGTCTTTCTCAAACTACGAACAGTAATTTTACCACTATTCCTGTATAAATATTATTTTGACGTCTAATCCAAACTAAATTTCAAAGTGAAGTAACAAAATTATAACCCTTTACTTTAGGAATACAGTAAATATTTTCTTTAGATCAAAACAAATCAAGGAAGTGGTTTTGATACAAAATAAATAACATACGGGATAATATTTCGTGACTTGATTTCAAATACAAAACAAATAAATACGTAGAGTTTGTTTTTATTATACACTAGCGGTCCGCCCCGGCTTCGCCCGTGGTACATATTTATGTTTTCTCTACATAAGAACCATCCTCGTACTTCAAGGAATATAATAAAAAAAGAATTATCGAAATCGGTTCAGCCGTTCACACGTGGTGCCGTGACAACGCGAAACGGGTTTCATTTTTATATATATAGATGGGTATATAATATAACATAATATACATGAAAATTCAGGTTGCATATGAAAAAATACCTAAAGAACTGAAGTTTAGCACAATACCTCCTTTTATTAAATACTTTAGCATTAACAACAGTATTTTATACATGGATAGAATTAAGGCTGAATTTAAGGGAGTAAGTAGGTATTAAAACTCCGTCAGTTTTGAAACAAAATCGATAAAATATCGTTGATGCCCAGGGATCTGGGCTCGGGTCAGAAATAAATATATTGAAACAACATAAAAACATCTAGTCTAATAGAAAGTTTCAGACTAAAATTTTATAATTATAACTTTCACTTGGACCGATCAATACGTATTTATCCATCAGTATTATGAATACTTTTACGTATTTAAACATTTAAAAAATTCTCATTTATAAGGCATTTGAATGCTATAAAAATAAACATCAAAATAACTTTCATAATATAGCTTGTAATTCTTTACAAAAATATCTGCCCTAAACCAATTTCCTTACCCACAACCTCGAAAGGGACTTCCTCTTTTTTCCTTCAAGCAAAAGAAAAGAAACGAAGCCAACAGGAAATCTTAATGCAAACCACTTTAAGACAATCAGACAATATTCATTACATAATGTCGGCCCTCACGGTGTAATGACAAGCGTTCATTTAATGAGCCGGTAATGCGGGATAATGAATGCTATCTAACTGTTGATTAAATGATACAATTAATACGTTGCTTACACTGTTGTATGCGATCTTTCTAGAACGTTCTAGATTGATGCATTGTGATTCTGGTGACAGAGAATGCTCTATTGAAAATATATTGTGAATATTGCATTTTTGTTATGCTAATAACGTATAATTCAAAAAAGTTTAAATAATATAGAAAAAAGAATATACTTTTTCAGCAATATTTTCAAATTGCTAAATATGCTATGTAAGAGAAACGACTTGATGGGATAAATATTAAAAAAAAAACAGGGTAAAATTATAAAATCCAATAATATCAATGAGATAAGAGAAGATGTTCAGATTCATCACCAGAAAAACAATATTTTACTAAATATCTAATTTAGCGCAACAGTTAGCCTTCAAATATAATATTAAATTCTGAATAGGTAAATAAACAGAATCAAACTGTTCTCTCAACGTTATCCCAAAAACCCTGGGGCTATCCTGCTTTGCTTGCATTCTGGGAACTGTTCTATCGAGAAAGTTGAATAGTACAGGACTGGACACAAATAAATTGTACCATACGAACTACTAATAAATCCATATAAAAATTTAAGCGTGTGTTTTCACTGGAAATACTTTTACATAGAGGTAGTAGCTGCTATACACAATACAACAAATATAAAATTAAGTATGTACTAGCATTGATACTTTCAATCTTTTAGTACTATAATATACATACATATATGTAATACCCGAATACCCATCAAATTTTTCTTTATCATGAAATGCACTACATTTAAATACATGTAAATTTCAAATAACGTTAATAAACTC
Organism: Colias nastes; assembly: GCA_907164665.1. Lineage (NCBI taxonomy): Eukaryota > Metazoa > Arthropoda > Insecta > Lepidoptera > Pieridae > Colias > Colias nastes. The sequence goes on along the minus strand of CAJQZM010032687.1, from coordinate 6,373 downwards.
TAAAACTTCTTATCGAGTACTTTTCCTACTTCAACGAATAGATCTTAAAGCATCTTTTTATTTATCCTTTTAAGGCCGCCATATTGAAGAGATTCATACAATACAATGCAGTCTATTAAGAGAGCTTTGTTAATGAAAAATTGCTAAGTGTTTGACTAGTAATAAAAAGTGTTAAGATTAACGACTGGAAGCAATTGTTATGAAAAGTAGCAAAATACTTGACTACTTACCAAACGTAGTTAAAAGTTAAAATAATAATAACATCTTACTTCACTGATATTATATACGAAAATATTTGAGGATGGGAGGAAGTTTATCATTCAGTCACGCAAAAAACTAATCGGATCCGAATAATATATTTTGTTTCATACATAGTTTAATGTCCGGTAGTCTTATGATATTTTTTATAGATACTGCGCTGGTAAAACCCAGGACTCCAGCTAGTTTTATTGAATTTAGAGTAACATCCCTATGTGGTATATATGCTTTTTTTTTCCTGCTTCCAAGTTGTTTTTGTGTTAAAATATTTAATTATTATGAATAACACTAAGAGAAGAAAAATATAAGAACTTTTTTTTACAAAGTCATTTTTTGTTGAAATTGTAAACATATTTATACTATTTGAACATAAACACCTGTCTGCTCCAATAACAATATCTGCCAGACAAACTTTAATTAAATTCCGCATATATCATCAACAAACATAACAGAACACAGAATACAATTAACTATAAAGTTCTAATCCAGATTAAACTGATGCAGTATTTATCCAGGACATAAATAGTGCATCAGTATTAGGTCTCAAGTTATACAAAGTGAGTACTTAAGCACTTGTGACTTATCTAATCCTGACATAAATATATATGTATTAATATATTTATTAATACGTAGAAATCTGGAATAATCATACCTATATCACTAAACCCATTTAGATGAAATTGGGTACGGATAGTTGAGACCTGATAAATGAAAGAATAGGCGGAAATGTAATTGAAACAAAAGAAAAGTTTTAATTGTTTAGCTAATGAATTGTTTAAAAGATATAAGTAAATATACAACATAGCATTCATACGTATACATTACATTCTCAAATGGTATTAAAACAACAGTTCTTGTATAAGGCAGTTCAATAAAGAAACGAATCTTCAATGGCGGCGCTTATCATTCCCTCTCGCTTACACACGGCCGTACGGCATGCAAAAAAAAATGGAAAAATAAAATCACTAAAATGTATTTGATTTTCCCTATAATAGTTTTTATCATAAATTTACAATGACAATTATGCATTTGCGAAAGTAAATAATGTTTTATTGGAATTTGACAAAATATGTTCTTTGGGAAAAGTTGTTCAGTTTTATGGGCTCATTACAAATATTATGGGGATTTTGTTACATTCTGTATACGTAAATATGATAATTCATATAAATACACAAATACCATAACAAAAAAGTTTGTCAACAAACAATTTGAAATAATTAATAAAATAATTATCCATTTACGTTATTTTTATTTTCTTTTTTGCTGACCCTACCATACGTCAGTGTCAGCTTTGGCCGCCATTGAAGATTCGTTTCTTTAATGAACTGCGTAATACTAGAAATTTCCTGTAGAAATAAAACGGCGTTAACACTTAAAATAAAAGTCACGTAGGTAGTAACTATTAACTAATCTACGTTCACAGTAGACGGTAAAGTGTTCCAAATCGGGTTTAATAATAATGAATAAATTTGCCTTTTAACTGCACTGTAAAATGTTTAATTTATCATGCACCTAGTGAGAAAGTTCATAGACTAAGTATGTGCGGTTTTTATAACTTCATATTACATATTATAAAATATACTCTTCATGCGTTTATCTGTACGCGATAAACTTAAAAACTACTTAACCAATTTTTATTCTATTTTCACCAATAGATAGCGTGATTATAAAAAATAAATCCATGCGTTTATCTGTACACGATAAACTCAAAAACTACTTCAACGATTTTCATACTGTTTTCACAAATAGATAGCGTGGTTCTCGAAGAATGCGTTATAGTATATAATTTGTTAAGTTTAAGACAATGTGGGTGAAGCCACGGGTTAAAAGCTAGTCTTACCACTATAAAGATGAACGAAGACTCCTAATAGGTAAAATTGCGTAGACCCTCATACACGGTCCATTTGACAAACACCTATAGTTTATTTATAACTAGGTTTCCGCCCGCGGCTTCGTCCGCGCAGTCAAAGAAAAACCCGCATAGTTCCCGTTCCCGTGGGATTTCCGGGATTGCGTCATTTTCCCGGGATAAAAAGTAGCCTATGTCCTTTCTCGGGTATCAAAATATCTCCATACCAAATTTCATGAAAATTGGTTCAGTAGTTTAGGCGTGATTGAGTAACAGACAGACAGAGTTACTTTCGCATTTATAATATTAGTATGGATAAACTATAAATTTTAGGCGCTAAGTAATTAATCATATGTTAAAACAATATGTGACAAACTCTATCTCTATCTCTTATCAAAGCTAAAACAAAGGATAATATTAAATTCACATCAACAAATATTATACGGTTCCTAACTTTCGCTAAACGAAACAAAATTTATTTAAACTTTTTGTACGTAAGAGACAGACAACTCTTCGTTCTGAAAAACTTTTAAGCTGGGAGTTTTCTAACTAGACTTTCTCATATAATAAATCAAGTAATATTACAAGTCTATTGTCTACTGCTCATATATTATATAATATTATAATGTAACAAGGAATAAAATTTTCTTACTACTTATTTCTAAGCATACATAATATTTGCGTGTTTTACTTCTTCTTACTTACCACCAAAAAATTATTCCATTAAGGGCTGATTTTTCAATCCTTGGTTAAAACTTATTCATCGAATAACGTATTAAACTACCATTTCAAAAATGTATTGTAATTGTCAGTATTTGACAGTTTACAGGTGGCATTTTATTATGTTCGTGTAATACTTTGGACGGATAAATTTTAACCAAGGATTGAAAAATCGGCTCTAAATTCATTATTATTTTATTAAAATTTCATTAATTCCATTCAATTATGTTAGAAAAACATCAAAACTTGAAATAGAACGAAATTATTAACTTCTAGATCAACAATGATATTTATTCTATAAATACTGTTTTCTATTAAAATTGTAGCCGATAGGAATTGCTTGCCGCTAATACACCTCGCAACTTCTTAACGTTTTTCCTTTGTTTATAAAATTACTTTTCAACACTATAAGGTCTTCGAGGTGTTGAAATGGTTATTTATACTGTTCTATACATAATATTTCAAGTACGTTTAAATCTATAGGAATATATTTTTTCAATATTGAATTAGATGAGTAATTTATTTACAACACATTCGATTCATCTTTAAAGTATTCTTACAGAATGCAACTTTCATTAACTCTATATTCTTTCTCTTTATCATTCGTATATTTTTTTACGATAGGAGATTAATATCACATGAAGAGTAATAATTAGGAAAAATACAACCACAACCTGACAGTTCAATCCAAATATCGATTATTTATTATATTTGACTAGTTAAACCAATGGTTAAACAGATCTGTGTATATTATTATAATATTATAAATTAATTAATAGTGTTAATTGGCAGTGACTGGCAATTTGTCGAGGGTAATATGAGATGTATCATTAAATCCTTTAAATATATCTATACTAATATTATAAAGAGGAAAGGTTTGTATGTATGTATGTATGGTTTTCACGCATAAACTACTCGACCGATTTTGATGAAATTTGGCACAGACAATCTTTAGACCCTGAGAAAGAACATAGGCTACCTTTTATTGCGAAATATGTACCACGGGCGAAGCCGGGGCGGACCGCTAGTATCTAATATACTTACGTATTTCTTCTTTATCCTATATAAAACTACGTAGCAAAAATTTATTTTCGAAAAGGACAATTTAAAGTGGTAGCAAATTAGCAGTCCAATTATTTACGATAAGGAAGCGCTTGACCACGATCTCGCCCGAAGGTATGATGTGGCCTAAGATAGAGCGCGCTTCCCTAGAAGGTACCTGTTCACTTTCCTCTTCAAGACCTCCATATTGTACTCATCGGAGAACACAGATTCATAAAGCATGTTCCAATCACTGCTTCAACTAAAACAATTCAATCCCAGGCCCATAGTACCAGAGAGACTAACTATAACATACGTCATACATATTAAACTCATAACTGATTACCGTACGTACGTATGAGCTTACTAAGTATAAGCAAGTATAAGCAGGTTTAGGATACCGTCGAAAGGAACCGTCAAGCGCCTCAGAGTAGCTGTCACTTGTCTTCGTATTCCCATATTACATTATTTATTACACATAATGCACGTATTGGGGCGCACACGAAAATGTGCCTTATTTACATAGCGCAGGGATAATATTTCGTTAGAAGGAAGCGGTATCTTTTGGTTTGGGTGTTTTGTTAAGAGCGTTAGCGGCAAGAATTAAAAAATATATAAATTTATAAATATGGGTTGTTACTTTTTTGAACTATTCACTACATGTACACGTGTAATTTAATACAACTTGTTAATAAGTCACAATCCCAGAAAATATTATTTAGAAGTACTTCATTTTGTTATGGTGCTGGATTTCTTTCTAAACGTTGCACTATTCATTTAGCCTTAAACATATGCTTATAGAGATATGCTATGTAGATTGACTACATCTAATTTTATGTCATTACACTTACTTAAAGTAATCCGATTAAGAGGCAAAGATCCTAAAATAATTAAAAACATTGGTTACCACTGGCTTCGGTATAAAAAAGATAAAAAGTAGCATGCCAACGGTTTTTAAGACTTTTTATCTTTACTTATTTTTACAACAACTGCTTCCTGCTCTAAGGTTACTTGTTGGCTATATTTTTATGTTAATTCATCATCCAATAGGTATTTCATATATACTATATTATACATTTTAATTCATCAAACTAACAGTATGAAATTACCCCCAATATGTTAACAACTACGAATAACAACTCTAATCCATAAAAAAAAATCAATCATCCCAAAACTTGCACCACCTTCAATCTTCTATCGCGAAAACGCTTGCGGGATCGTGGTCTTGAGTTCCCGCCCGCCGGGACCTCGGCACAACAGGTAATGGAAGGTTCAGTAGCTTCCTAGTTTTAGTTCAGCACGTACCAAATATTATTATCATACAATATGTGGGGTGGCTCCTTACTATCACACAATATATGTGGGACCCAAATTGGAACCATGGATTGGTAGAAGACTGGGAATTGCACCTTTATTCTTGGTATACATCATCGAAAATATAAGTCAAAAGATTAAGATAGGTTACTAACACAACATTCGATCTTGAGATCGTTATCGTGAAGTCAATTCTGGCTGTCAATTCTGGCTAATTAGCCACATTGCAACGCCCCGCTCCCGGAGCACTTTTAGCCTATCTACCTTACTACTTATAATATCATTGGTTAACATTTTTGTATTCTTATACCACTGATCTTATTGTAATAATTTATGTAGAGCGAAATTTCCTTTCCGAATAATATTCATACTAAACGCGAGAACCCGGTACTAGCTTCAGAATATTATAATTCCAAATCAAATTAATAACAGTTTAACAATTCGAAATACATTGAAACGCATGCGATGCATAGCTAATAAACTTCAAGAGTACATAATTACGTTGGACGTTATTAAATACGATAGTTCACATTTGAGGGTAGTAAATTATTAACGTCGACCGTTGACAGCACTCCATTTGAAGTAGTACGCTTTAGAGACCTTTTACAATGAGCGTTGTGGATTTGGAATATTATGTTTTATTTTGCGCGGATTTTGGATGTTGTATGAATGAATATGGTTAGGTGTTGTTATTGTGTACAAAATAGTGAAATAATTATGTTTTCAGCTCTATTTTCAATAAATCATTTCACATGTTATTGCTACGCTTGCTTCGATAAAGAGCGAAAGAAGATACTAAGTTTTATTTATCATAAAAATGTATATTTTAATCAATCCATTATCATTTACAGGATTTTCAACCATACTTATTTAAAGCGTCTCTCTATTGTAGTATACAAAAGCTTAATTTTCTTATACATTAACTAATATCTATGATTCCACCAAAATGAAATTCACAAAGATGTAAAAGTGACTTAACCCGTTTGCAAAGTCCTACGTCTGAAGGTAACACGGTAAGGCTTTTAAGCCATCGGTCATATAGGCCTTTCCGATGAAAAGTAGCCACTTACCTTGTCAAACGCCAATCCATATCCAAGGGACGTCATACTGGGAGCCCAAAGAATAAATTTTTATAGGATTTCCTTATCATCACTACATAGTATAAAACAAAGTCGCTTTCTCTGTCCCTAT